>CP050235.2:945000-1082500 GCA_012066045.3 Morus alba
ATTTTACTGATTCGAGTTTAGATTTGAGTTTTGTTACAGTAAAAAACCATAAGAAATAGTCACATCTAATTTTTTTGTTACAGTAAAAAATTCTCACATAAAATTATATCTAAATTTAAATTAAAAACTCAAATAAACGAACTAAATGAGCCTTAAAGTATAAATATTATCTGTAGTTAAAACTTTAAATAAAAACGCGTTCTCTTTTGCACCAGCCTTGTACCAACATTATTTTAGTAGAGTGGATTTGGTTGGTGCAAAGCACTAGCGCACTTCAAAACCAAAAACTTTTAGCCTGTTGCTCAAAATGCCCTTTTTTTAAATTAATTAATTAATTAATTTTTTCCCCCCCCCTTTCCTTTTGGTGCTGACTGTTACCAAAAATGTTGAATACAAGGTACCCATTGATTAGGATAATTGATTATTTTATTTGAGTAGTTTACTATCCTCATATCTACTTAGGACTTTATTTGGCATGACTTATGAATACGGCAGCCCGGGATTACTGGAAGAGTTCTTTGCTCTTATTATTATTATTATTATTATTATTATTATTATTATTATTATTATTATTATTATTATTATTACTACTATGTTTATTTCTTAATTTCAATTTATTATTTAAATTTTTTTGTTACAGTATTTTTTTTATAAAAATTTTTTTTTTTTTCAAACTTTTCTGTTCAAACTATTATTATTATTGTTGTTATTGTTATTATTATTATTATTAAGTTATGGGTATTCATTAGAACTACAGTGAATGAAGTTATTTAAGATCTATTTAGTTCGTTAATTCGAGTTTTTAATTTAAATTGACATATGACTTTACGTGAAAGTTTTTTACTATAATAAAAAAGTTAAATGTGATTATTTCTGAGAGTTTTTTTCTGTAATAAAACTTAAATTTTAAACTCGAATCGATAAAATTAACGGAATCCTAATAAGCCGTACCAGGGAAAAATTTGAGACTAATTGATTTGGCACTCAACATACTAAAAAGGGGTCGGCCGAAAAACACAACAATATTAGGTCCAAACCAAAATGGCCAGGCTTCAGAGAAGAAGAAAGTCTTAAATGGTCTAGAAAAATCTTTAATCCCCAAACCAACACAACTCGGGCCATAGAATGGAACGCCACTAGAAACTCAGCAAGTGATTTGGTCAACTAAGATCCTGTTCTTGAACTTATTTCACTAGTTTTAAATTTCTATTAGATTAATGGCAATGATGTGATAAAACACCTTTTTCTTGATATATTGAAGAAACAAGAGCAGAAAAATTATGCAATAGGACTCAAATACAAGATCCTAATTTATAGACAAGAATTTTAAATGTCCCACTTTATTAGACCAGCTTATTCTTCCCTTTAAAAAAAAAAAAAAAAAAAAAAAAAAAAAAAAAGGAAAAGAGAACTTTTTATGCAATATCAAGTGCCTATATATGTTTTTGTAGACTTGAATTAAAATTGATACTGGCAGCTCCCATCGTCACTCCTCGCAGTTGGATCAAAGTTTTCTGCAGATGGATCAGTGCAGCCTTCTGGGACAGGAAGATTAAATTGTTGAGCAGCTATCCCTGCAACCAAACAAGTTTCAGGAAAGAAAAAACTTAAGAACAACTTCTCAAATCATTGCTTCTAATAACGATCCTAAATCCGATGACGAGATCCTTTGATCAAGGAATGACTTCAGGAGATTTTTGGCTAAGATTCTAACCATAGAAGTTTCCACTCTTAATTGAATCCTCATTGGCATCTCCTAGTGCTGCCTCTTTCAAGTACTTGTCTGCCAACTGAACTCTCTTCACATTCTCTTGTTCTTTGACAAGCATGTTTCCGTACTCGAGCAGCTTGTCAAGGCTCATCTTTGGCTGCTCAAACGTCGGGGGTCCTTCTTTTGAGTTCACTAGTCTTTTCCCAATGTTTTCCACTCCGATGCTGGAGACCCACTTCCTTACTTCATCATCATAAACTCTGGCTCTCAGGGCACCAAAGAAGTCTGAACAGCAGGAAAAAAAAAAAATAAATAAATAAATAGTTCATTCTTGTAACGTACAATACAAGTAACATAATTCAAGTAGCATGTTTAGTGAAAAAGTTAGAATACATATACAATGCACTTTCACAGTTATTTTCAGAAGCTAAAATGTTTTGAACTGTTGACTTCTACTCCTACTTCTACTTCTCCATTTGCTATAACTAAAAGTAGAATTTCTTGCAAGCGTAAAGCAATCACAAGCCATAAAAAGTGTACTTGTATTGAGGTAAAGGAATAAGACTTACCAATGGACTGCCCCGGGAAAGTGTCAACAAGGTGGATAATGTCCTCCTTAGGGACGTTGTCAGTCCTGAAGATACCTAGGCAGACACCGATCCTGTCTTCTCTAGTAGGTGCCCAGTAGAACTTCTCCATACGACCATCACGTATGAGAGGGGCGTAGAGGGTGGAGAAGTCATTTCCTGTTACAATGATCGGAACACGGGGATTTTCCTCCTTGTTGTACATTCCAGGAAGTTGGACACTGGTAGGATTGTCGGCAATGTTCATGAGTGTGGCATTCACCATCTGGTTGTTGACTGTGTATTGAGTGGTTCCTCCAAGCCTACCGGCTCCAGCATCAAGATCGTTTATGAAGAGGCAACACATTTTCCCTTTCTTGATTATGTCTGCTGCCTCGCGGTACCTTTGCCGGATCAGCTTTGCCGGCTCTCCAGCATTTCCACTTTCCAATTCTCCAGCACTCATCACAATTGGACTGTTTGTATTCAAATGAGAAAAAATGTGTACATATTAGTACATATTAGTACTCCTAAATCAGAGTTCAGTCCTGATAACTTAGGCATAGTTCACTTCCGCACTAGTTACCTAGACTAAAAATGACACAGTTTTTCTCATTTAAATTACCAGTATGATTTCCAGCTTCATATCAAAGAAAAAAGACAATGGCATCTAAAACTTTTACTCACTTGATTCCCATTTTTGCAAACACAAGTTCACATTGGAACGATTTTCCTTGACCTTTACCCCCCAAATACCCAGAATAAGAGGAACCTGCAATAAAAACAATTTTGTTTTAAATCCTATTCCACTTAATTGACAATTATTTAAAAACCTACAAAGAAAAGAAAAATCAAAATTTAAAATATCAATTCAATCGACGAATTAACCTTAATGTTTGGCAAGTTCAAGAAGTTCTTAGTGATGTGAACAACAACTTTGTCCATGAAAGCTGGAGCAATATAGAAACCATCCATATTGTTGTCCAAACTATATCTGTCCACAAAATTCAAAACCATTCCATGAGTTACATCTGAGCAAAGCACTAACAAAGGTGTAATTTCCATATTATTTTCCTCATGCTACAAATAGGAAAATAGATTTACAATTTTGAGCAAATTTTATGTCAGTGTTTATTTCAAAATAGTATGTTTTTGTACAACTGAACATCAAAATCGAAATCACTTACTGGCGAAGACCAGCACTGATGTAGTCATAGGAGCTCAAAACAGCATAGTGAGTCCCGGCGTCCATTGGAGCTTGGAACAGAGTGTCCACCATTCCCTTTCCTCTTGTGATGTCCTGCTGATCATCCGACGTGTCGTATGCGAGCCCTCTCCACCTGTCCTTCGAGGTCTGCTTCTCCTCATCATATTCAGCACTCACCTTCAATTTCCCAACAGGAATCCTCTGCTGGCCGATCTTAGAATTCCCTTTCTTCAACCTGTTTCCAAAGAAGGATGAGCTCCGTTGTGATGATGCCCCGCGAACGACACCGTTTAAGTTGAGCTGCAAAGAAGGCACAGAAGTTTAATACCCCACTTAGATAAAATTTGCAGATTCATGTTTTCAAAATTATATTGCAGATTCATGTTTTCTTTAAACCAAAAAAAAAAAAAAAATTATAACAAGGAGCATCCATGTAATGTAAAAAAAAAAAAAAATCAAAAAAAAAAAAAAAACAACAACAAACGTGATTTTTTTTAAAATTTTCCATGTAATAATAATAAATTTAAACTCAGTAAAATAAACGTGACAAAACTCCTGCAACAATGGAACAAAAAATGGATGATGATCATCACTAGTAACAAATTGAGAACAGAAAAACTAAAATTTGCTTTCTTTTTCTGCCCATCCTTTAGTTCATTATTGACAAAATAAATATTTAGAGTGAGCTTGAAGTAAATAAAAGAAAGGCCCATCAAAGGAAAACTTTCAAGATCAACAAAGAAGAAAACAGCAAAAACCCACATAAAATTGCAGAGTCCATGTAATAACATGAAATTAGAAAAAAAAAAAAAAAAAAAAAAAAAAAAGCTAGGAAATCAGAAAAGCTTTCTATTTAATTAAATTGTTACTGTCATTTTCTGCAAGATAATGAACAGATCAAACAGGTTGAGAACAAAGTAAGTAATCTCGCTCCTTTAGCTTCATTTCTTTTTTTTTTTTTTTTTTTTTTTTTTTGCCAAACTAAAGCTTCAGACTTAGAATTCTCAATAGAAAGAACAGAAATCCAAGATTTTGTTCGATGAAAACGAGGACAACATAAGGAACAGAAACATCGTACCGTTGCTCTGTTAACAGCTCCGACGGTTGAGACAGAAGCAGCCATGGATAATGGAACACTGTCTGTGTTTCTAGAACAGTCCAAGAAGGTGATCAAATAAGAGAGCCTTTAAGTGAGACTGGTATTCTTAGAGCTGAGAGTATGATCTGATCAGCTTTTTATAGGGAAGCGTGAAGTGTCATTTTGTTTGAGTTTGGGATAGAGAAAGGCTGAATGGGATTTTGGCATTTTGTCTTACGAATTTCTAACGGCCACACAAAATGGGATTTCGCTACTATATCTTACGTGGCACGTTGGCACATGGTGACGTGGACGTTGGTTTTTGAATTTTTTAATTTCATTCATTCCACCCATTTAAATTTTTAATTTAAAATTTTTATAATAAAAAATTATTAAAAAATATCACATATAATTTTTTTTATTATAAAAAAAATTTTTAAAAAAATGTCACATTTCAGTTCGAATTAAAAATTCAAATTTATAAAATAAATGAGACATTTAAGTACCGTAAACATTGGGCTAGAATGGGGGTTTTGGTTTTTGGTCAAGGACGAAACCGAGAGTTCTGGGAACTCGGTTTGTTTTTTAGGTTGGGGTTTGAGATTCTCTCTTTTCCACTCAAAATTAAATAATTTTTTGTTGCCACAAAATTTGTAGTTGGAATTTTTTTTTATATTTTCTTGCCCATTTTATGAACTTTCTAGTAGGCTGTATAACATTTTTCTCTTATGATAGGTGATTAACCCAAAAGTGAACAAGCGGTCAATTGTTTCTTATGATATGAGAGAGATAAAAATAAAAGAATGATTAATTAAAAGCATTAGAGAAAAATGAATTCTTTCGAATAGTTTTTGAGATTTTTGTTTAAAATATAATAAAAATGAGAAAAATCAGATGAAGAAAATTCAATAATAAAAATGGTAAGGTGTCGAGAATCCTTAATGTTTCGTTCACCAATTCCAGTTTTGATTCACAAAAAAAAAGAACCGAATAGATTAAATCTCTATGTTGACTCGAAAATATTATCGTTACAAGTTATCTAAAATCGACAATATATCAATCGACAATATGTAAAAGAAAAGACAATTTGTAAAATAATTTGAATAACAAAACATTGCATGATTTAATTACATAAGAAAAGCGTGGTGAACTTATATAAAAATTGGCACACAATATTTTGAAAAGTAATAGAAAAATAGATGAGATTTAATTCATTCAAATATTAAACTTTAAAAGACAAGGAATCAAAACCCGAATTAAAACCAACGAAGTTCATCTCTAACCTCACCAAGAAAAACTCTAGCCTATCTTGCAAAACATTCTCACAAGTTTAGAGAAAAAAAAAATTAAATATATTAAAAGCTCCCAAAACCTTAGGCCAACCCCTCTATTTATAGTGTTAGAGGTTAGGTCAAATAAGGAAACAAATAGTAAAAATAGAAAATTACAAAGGAAAAGGAAACAAAATAAAATTACACATAAATTAGGAGAAATCATATATTTAATTTGGGGCAGATTTTTAGGAAGAAAGATCACTCATCGTCGGACATTGTCACGAACAATTTTGGTTGGTCAGGATTGGCTCGGTCGGAGTGGAGAAAACCTGAAAGGCTTAAAAATATGGCTTTCATGGCTTCTTCTTGTGTATTCTTTTTTACATCGCTTTCATCAGTAAATAATTAAGCAAAAACTAGACAAATTCCAATTAAAAATATTATGAATGAAAATAATGGAATTGCTTAATTAAAGCTTAAATATTTTAATATTTATAAATCAAAAGTAAGTATTTAGGGTGCATTTTCATGCACTAATCACAACCCCAACCCAAATTTTATTGCTAGTCTCTAGCAATCCAAACTAAATCCGAAGAAAAGAGTCTCAAGGCTTATTCGAGTATTTCAAACAAATTAGCAAGAATCAAAAGATATTGTCAAGTCATAACTCCAGAGTTTGTGTGTGTGCTCCAAACCATAACCTTCTTACCATTGACCATAACACATGAGTTTTAAAAAATTCACCAAATAGAAGTCTCAACTCCATTGATCTCATAGGTGTAAAGAATATTTGAGTGTAAAGGTTTTTCTCATGGAATTGGAAATGGAACAATCAACGCTCAATGTGAGGAAGGTAAACTTTAGGACAAACAAATCAAACGAACATTGACCAAAAGATAGGTTAATCAACTAGTAGAACATTCCACCATTCTTAGTTTTTTAGGATTTCATTCGGGTCAATAAATTTCTGAGAAATGAACAAAGAGCCAAAAAGAATGCATAAATTACTTTTTTTTTTTTTTTTTTTTTTTTTTGGCAAGAGACAACTAGTAATGATGAAGTGAATGTAGAAAGGTGTTCTTTTGACAAACAGCTAATATATAGCATCAAATATACCAAACTACATAATTTGTGAAATGTTGTTTCTTTTTTTTTTTTTTTTTTTTTTTTTTTTTTTGTTTTTTTTTTTTTTTTTTTTTTTTTTTTTTTTTTTTTTGTTTTTAGATGAGAAATGAGGCTCTATTACATAAGATCATTCCTATCTAACCCAAAATCCATCCTCAAGCATATGCACCAACATACCACTAACCATGTAATGATGTTCTAATGTTGATTTTACCAACTCAAAAGGTCAATGAAGGTTCAAAAAAATTCGTTTTTCAACTCTCTTAACTCACCAAAAATAAAGCACTTAAACTCGGGAATTTTCTCGGTGACATGCATTAACACCCATCTTACCACAAGGTTTAACGTGCAAAAAAAACTCGGAAGTTATTTCTTAGTAACCAAAAAAAAAAAAAAAACCAAACATTTTGAAATCAACTCGATAACTTCGCAAGAATCAACCCAAATATCAACATGACAAAAATCAACGCATGAATATGAGAACCAATCCCAATGTCTCGGTGTCAAAAATTATAAAAATATAGAGAAAGAAAACGGATGATGAGCTTTTTATCACAACATGAGCTTCCCCGATATGATTCTCCAAAAAACACACAAAAAAAAATGTAAAAAGAAATAAGAAAAACAGAAAAATCAAAATATGGTACAAAAGATGTGAGCAAACTTCGTGGGGTAAACGGATGTTTCAGAATGATCTTTCCACCTGGTCAAATTCTCAAAGTAATTTTTTTCAGGATTTGCTTGTCATGAACCGCTTTCATTTTTACCTTGATGGGTTTTCAAAGATGTCGAATTCGTTGTTCTTGCAATGGATCGAGTTTAGATGAGATGATGATTGGGAATGTGTCTTCATCTCCCAAGAATGCACGTTTTAAGCCCTCGTGTGGTTGGAGCTTGTCTTTTGGAGTCTATGGATGATTTGTTTTTCTCCATGTTTTCGAAGACATGGTGACCCAAACTTAGTTCCTTTGTCTGTGATTATTTTGCAATCCAGAGCAATGGTAGAACTACAAGGAGAATACTCAAAAAATTTTGGAGGAGGTTTTCAAAATCTTTAGATGTTTAACCTCCTCTTCGACAAATGTTCGATCATAAATGTTTGGTGACACTCATCATCATCACGTGGTTGCTTTTGAATATGAAAAATATTCACTTCAAGGGTCATATTCCCGAAAGATATCTTCATGAGACCATTCCTACAATTGATAACGCGGCGCTTTGTCGTGGCAAGAAATGGTCTTTAATGATGGGAATGGATGACTCCATATCCACCACGGATTGTGTATCCAAAACAAGAAAGTCCACGGGGTAATAAAAATTGCAACAAAAATCTTCCACTATTCGTGGTTTCTTAATGGAATTAGGCAGAACAAATTGGGAATTCCCCAAGAATATAAGGCATGAGGTTAGATCCTAAGTCTAAAATGCAACATGTGTTCCGGCAAGAAATGGTAGGAAAATCCTTATAATTCAAAAAAAATCACTTGTTCCTATCAAGAATCTTCTTGACGTGGTTCTCTTTATGGTGCACAAATCCTTTATAACCTTGGCATATTTTTAATCACAAGTAAGGGAAGATTGATCTTCAATTGTGTCAAGTGCTCTAGGATCTCACTTTGATTTTCCGGCACTTTCCCAACTCGGAGAAAAAGGGCACCTTTACCGGAATTTTAGTTGGGAAAGAGGTAAAATAGGTCTAAAAAATTTAGAGATGTTAATTGATAAGTTGGAAGTTTGAGCCATGTTTTGTTTAAATTGACTGGGCTTGTGATGGAAATAAATAAAAGGCCTTTGTGATTACTTTTGATTTCCTTGTTCTCTTCCACCACCATAAGCAGCATCGAATCAACCCTTTGATTCGTTTTATTTTGCGTCCATAAAACTTTTAAGGTATCCTCTAGAGAATATCCTTTCTTGCATGTTATTCGAGGCGCAAAATATGTCTTGGTGGTTGAGATTGTCCTAATCTCCATTGCCCTCGGGGATGAACCATATTTTGATTTGAATTCATAATTGAAGTTCGGGTGGTTTTTCCAACCAGGATTGTAAGATTCGAGAAAGGTCCATAAGGCTTCTTGTATGTGTCTAATGCATTACATTGTTCCTCATATTCTCATTTCACTAAAAAGTGTGGCAATCCCGAGTTAGATGGCCCATTCCACCACAAACTTTTAGGCTCATGTGCCTCTTTTCCTTGCCACCATGTAGGGTCCTTTTTTGTTATCTTTACTTTTGAGGGCCTCAATTTCCTCCGTTAAAGCTTCAACTTGAAAAGACTATCCTCCCTTAATTGATAAGTTTGCTCCCAAATAACTCATTGAGGTATTGTACATCCGGAGAAAATCTCCATTGCACATCATCTCAACAAATTGGCGCCCGGATTTGAGGACAAATAGCTTAAGGCGCCAACTTTCATATCCATGGTGGGGATACAAATTTAAAAAAAAAAAGCTTGATAGAGAGTTTCATTTTTTTTAATAAATTTGAGATCTGCTGTTTCAAATTATTAGTCTTATAAATGGGAAATACTTGTTGAAGAATGTTAAATTTCTTCCCACGTACCAATAGACTTTTAAGAGAATACAACCAACTTTTGGCCTTGTCCTCGAGAAAGGGAAGAACTTCAAACGGTGTTTTGATAAGTTGGCCACCACCTCTTCAAACTCCCGGATGTGTACATATGGATTCTCATTTCTAAGCCGTGAAAAGTTGGGAGAAGTGCAATCATGCCCGGCTTGAAATCGATGTGCATTCGGTGGGAACATGATGCACGATGGGGTGGTCGTCTTGGCGTTGGGTGCGAGATAGTCTTGCAACGTCCTAGGAACTGAACTTCCTCGTGTTGTGCCAACTTAGAGTGAAGATGGACGAGTGTGAAGATGGAGACGTAGAAGACAAGTCGGATAGAATTTCACTAGGGGTTTTAAATACGGACGTTGAGCAAATCTCTAGTTATCTTATACCGATGCATTCACCCAAAACTTTTTTTTTTTTTTTTTTTTATTTTTAATCCAAAAGAAAATAATTATATAGTAACGTAAATTGTAATCACCATGTGAAAGACTATAGCTCTTGGCTCAATGAATAGTCTCCTAGACAGAACAACGTTCCCAGGAAAGAAAATACCAACTTTTAGACAGAACTCCCCTCATTATACTTTCCACGTAACCACGATTATTCTCAAAATCAATTATTAAATTTTATTGAGTAAATTATGAAATGTGGCCTAATTAATGGAAACTATTCCTAAAGTCAAAAGCCTAAATCTACCAAATTATGAAAATCCTAGATTAAGAATCTAAATTAGTCAATTAATTACCATCTTAATTAATGAAACTATAAAAGGAAAAATTAAATTAGGCAACAATTAAAAAAAATACAAATGAGGAAACAAAATAAAATCTTAATTTACCAAAAATGAAAGATTACAAAATCAAATCACAATTAAAACTAAAAAGGGAAACTAAAATTAGCAATGAGACCTAAACTACGAAAAAAAAAAAAAATGAACAAAAAAAAATGTAACAACTTTGAACACGTTAACTTGCAGGCTCCAGGCAACTTTTTTTTTTTTTTTTTTTTTTCACGTACAAAAGTTTTTTTTTTTTTTTTTATATATATATATATATGTTTTATTAAAGACAAACTAAAGGAGTACAGACTTAAAAACCTAAAACGAAAATGAAGGAAAGAAAGAAAGTAAAAGGTTAACAACTAATAAACTAATCTAAAGAAATCAGTAAATGAAAACACGAGCGACAAATTTTTTTTTTTTTTTTTTTTTTTTTTTTTTTTTTTAATAAGGCTAAAACCAAATCACGCAAATCAACAAAGAGAAATTGAGTAAAATGAACAAAAAAATTGCACCTACCTCTTTGGCTCAAAAATCTCATTGATCAATCTTTTAACAAGATCTATTAATTTAAAATTTGATTAACGCCCAAAAGTGATGTTCAAGCGGTCAATTGTAACGTAAGGGCGGTCGTATCCACAGAGAGATTAATAACAAGAATGATTAAGAATAAAAGCATTAGAGAAAAATGAATTAAAGAAAACGAATAGTTTTTGAGATTTTTGTTGCAAATATAATAAAAATGAGAAAATCTGTATGAAGAAAATTCAATAATAAAAATGGTAAGGTGTCGAGAATCCTTAATGTTTCGTTCACCAATTCCAGTTTTGATTCACAAAATTGAATAGATTAAATCTCTATGTTGACTCGAAAATATTATCGTTACAAGTTATCTAAAATCGACAATATATCAATCGACAATATTGCAAAAAAAAGACAATTTGTAAAATAATTTGAATAACAAAACATTGCATGATGTAATTACATAAGAAAAGCGTGGATGAACTTATATAAAAATTGGCACACAATATTTTGAAAAGTAATAGAAAAATAGATGAGATTTAATTCATTCAAATATTAAACTTTACAAAGACAAGGAATCAAAACCCGAATTGGGTCACTCAAATGAAGTTCATCTCTAACCTCACCAAGAAAAACTCTAGCCTATCTTGCAAAACATTCTCACAAGTTCTAGAGAGAAAATATGAGATCGACACGTAAACGGAATATTAAAAGCTCCCAAAACCTTAGGCCAACCCCTCTATTTATAGTGTTCGGAGGTTACCCTGTCAAATAAGGAAACAAATAGTAAAAATAGAAAATTACAAAGGAAAAGGAAACAAAATAAAATTACACATAAATTAGGAGAAATCATATATTTAATTTGGGAAGAAATCTTCGATTTTTAGGAAGAAATTGAATTCTCTCATCTCGGACACGTGTCACGTAACAATTGGAGGAAAGAGTCAACTCGCCACGTGTCGCGTTCGGAGTGGTGGTTGGTCTTTGGCTCTCTCTGGAGACAAACATCACGTGTGGCTCTACTGAAAGGCTTAAAAATATGGCTTTCATGGCTTCTTCTTGTGTAGCTTTTTTACATTTTTTCTTTAAATAATTCAAAAACTAGACAAATTCCAATTAAAAATATTATGAATGAAAATAATGGAATTGCTTAATTAAAGCTTAAATATTTTAATATTATATAAATCAAAAGCAGTATTTAGGGTGCATTTTCATGCACTAATCAATAGGTCATCTATGAAACCTTGTTTCTTATGACATGAAAAACGAAATTCTATTCACCATAAACATTCTTTCCAATATCAGTTTAAAAAAGTAAAAACTTATTAAACATAGTCTCATTCATTTCACCGATTCGAGTTTAAAATTTGAGTTTTGTTACAGCAAAAAGTTCTCATAAACAGTCATTTCTAACTTTTTTACTACAGTAAAAAACTTTCACATAAAAAGGCACATATCAACTCAAATTAAAAGCTCGAATCAGCGAATTAAACGGGAACGCTTAACATGGTTAAAAAATAAATTATATTGAAGCTGTAGCAAGGCCAATTTTTGAGATAATGCCATTTTGAAGCAGCAATATTCTATTGGCACAGGATGAGATGTATTCATTTATTAATTTTTTTTATACAAAGTAGGATTAAACTCACAACTCTCCATTAAAATCCCACTCCACCAACCCCAGTATCACTAGACCCAAAGGTCTTAGGCTTATTCATTTTATTATCAATAGGTCATTCAAGCCTACTTTTCCATATTTTGATCTTAAAAAAAGATAGATGTACAAGTGTTATTTTTTCCTTAACCTTTTAACAAAAATCAGGTGGTTGATTTCCAAACCACATGCTATAGCTAGTTGTTTAGTTTTCAAAAAGGAGATACCATCTCCTTGGCTAGTTTGCCTGGAAATTAATGAGTATTATATATATATATATATATATATATATCATGTGTTTTTAACTAATAAATTACTTAGCGAATGCCTCTTAGAACGTTATAAGAAGCTAGCTTTTGAGAACATAATAAGTCAAGCGAGTTTAGAACCACGAACAAGCCACAAAAGAAACAAAAGCAATATTCTAACAAAAAAAAAAAAAAAAAACCCAGAAACGTCGGAGGCTATCAAAGTTGAGAACCAATCCCAATCGTATTAAATACAAGAAAAAGATAGTTTTCCACGTGGTAAAGTCAAATACCAAGAAAAATCCCTTTTCGTTTTATAGTTTTCACAAAGCTACAAAAGATGTTTCATTTAATTTCATGATCTATCGGTGCTACATGTTGCAGAATGGGCTTCAATCGGTATTGATTGAATAATGAAGGGAAATAGTAGAAAATATGTCAATATAAAAAGCTTAAGAAAAAAAATAGGTTAATTTTTAGTTATAAAAATTAATAGGTTATAACTTGTCAAGTTATGGTTCATAACCAGATAAGTTATGGACAAACTTGTCAAGTTATGGTTCATAACCGGACAAGTTATGGACAATTATGAATAATAACTTGTCAAGTTATGGTTCATAACCAGACAAGTTATGGACGAAAATAATAATTTGGCCTAATTATTAACTTATGTAAACTATTAACCTATTAATTTTAATTCATCTCAAATTTTGGTATATTTTCCTCTTTCTCCCAATAATGAAAGGGAAGTCCAACGCCATATTGGACCTCAATTATTGGTTTGCTTCTCCTGTTTTCCATACCATTCTTTGTCTATATTATCAATCCAGATTGTGTAGAACTATAAAGATACCAAAAATTAATTAGAGCTTCGTTTAGTTCGTCGATTTGAATTTTCTATTTGAGTTAGATATGATTTTATGTAAAAAATTTTAATTGTAACAGAATAAGTTAGATGTGATTTTTTGTGAGAGCTTTTAATTGTAACAAAGTAAAATTAAAAACTCAAATCGGTGAAATGAACGAGACTTAAAAAAATAATTTCTGTCTCCAATAAAATATGATTTTTTTTTACTCTCTCTAGAATAAAATATGATATTTTTAGTCTCTCTCCAAAATAGAATGTCAATATAGTAATTGTGAACAAAACCATCATTAAAAAACTGGTAATAAAGCCTTCGTTAAGTTAATTATATAAATGACATTTTGATTATGAATGGGTAGAAAACGACCTACTGCAAATGGTATAGTGTGTCATTAAAATAAAATTATATTATTACATGAAATAATTTAGATAAACATCAGCACAACATTTAAAGCGTATGTGTTTAAACTAAACAAAAACAACAGCCGTATTTGAAATTTATCCCGTTTTTATTTTTCACGTTTTTTGAGAAAAAATGAAAATGTTTTTAAAACAGCGTTTGACGCAATAAAAATAAAAAATAGAAATGAAAATAATTTTTTAGTTTAGTATAAAATGAGAGAAAAATAAAAAACGACTTTTAGTCATTTTTCATTTTTTTTCTCCTCTCTCAAGTAGAGAGAGAGAGAGAAAAAGAGACATTAATGGGGTTTTTTACACAAAAAATAATCTCTTGATAAAACTACCAAATGCATTTTTAAAAATGATTTCTGTCTGAGATTGAAAATGTTTTTATTTTCATTTTTATACAAAAAATAAAATCATTTTAAAACGAGTTCTAAACGCGCCCAACACACTTTTGCAAATGTTAGAGCATTTCACTAAAGTACAGATTATATTATTATATAAAATATATGAATAATTTTAATGACAATTCACTCAATGAAGAATTTTGACGGTGATATGTTTTTTAGGGAGGCAATGCATTAAAAAAAAAAGATTACGGGGAGTCAAAAATAAATGGCAATACACATGTGATATCCTATAGATGAATTAGGTCGTTAATTTAAATTGGAAAATTTAAAAAGAGTATTGTATTAACTTGCCAATAGTTAATTTAAAATCTAAATGAATTAGGCGCAATTGAATTATGAGAAAGATATGTAAGTTAGTAACAAAAACGCAACAAAATCAACTGAAGTCTAATGGGGCAGTTTTGGGTGCCGAAAAAAATAATATAAAAAACCAGCTATATAAGTACAAAATCAACTGAAGCCTAATGGGATAGTTTCGGGTGCCGAAAAATATAATTCAGAAAATCAGCTATATAAGTGATATTTGTAAAATTAAGCCATATTTTAATTCAACTAAAAAAAAGTCATAATTTTTACTTATTATACAACTTGCTCTAAAAGCCCAAAAAGCCCAGTTCATAAGTTTGGCCGAATAACAGTATATGTACATAGAAGCCCATTAAGGACAACGAGGTAACCAACCAGTTTTATTTAGGGAGAAAGAAAGAAATAAGATGAATTAAAATTAATAAGTTAATAATTTATATAAATTAATAAATATGTTAAATTATTATTTTTATTTATAATTTGTCTGGTTAAAAATTATAATTTAACAAGTTATTTACTGTTTTATCTATAACTTGTCTGACAATAAACTACAACTTGACAAATTTATTTACAATTTATCTAGTTATGAATTATAACTTGACAAGTTATGACCTATTAATTTCTATAACTAAAAATTAACCTATATATTTTCTTAAATTTTTTATATTGACCTATTTTCTACCATTTTCATATTATTTAAGACCAAGATTTCACCAAAACATTGACTAAATGGACCATGAAGTTAGACTACGGGGTTAAGTCAAATCCTAATCCGTAAATCTTTATTCAAAAGCTATTTATCTTCTCTTCTCTTTTTCACTTTCTTTAGTTTATTACTGTCATTGTTAAGGTACTTGGTTATGTCATCTCACGCAAATATAGTTTTAGGAATAATTTCAATATTAATATAAAAGAAAAAAAACAATTAAGACCATCACCACAAGTTCTCTTTTGAAATTATCAATTCATATACCCGTTTAGTTCGTTGATTCGAGTTAAGATGTGATTTTATATGAGAGATTTTTATTGTAGTAAAAAAGTTAGATGTGATTGTTTCTGAGAGCTTTTTACTGTAACAAAACTTGAATTTTAAACTCGAATCAGTGAAATGAACAGAGCAATTATTTATAACTTTTCGTATTTTTTCTGAATCTCATCACACTATGGGAGCATTTAGTATGCAATAATCTGTAGATATTGTAACACCCTGAAGAATTAAATGAGATTAATTAAGGTAATTGAGGGTTATTAGTGTGCCTAATATGGATTAATTAATTGGTTATTAATTTATAAATGTTTCTGACATGTGTAAATTTAAATAATTCCAAGGTATTTAAATATTCTCAGTTATTTATATTTTTTTGAGGAGTGTGTATGAGCACATTTTTGGACTGTCTTTTAATTTGGTGACACATGTCCTTTATTTTCTTTCCTTTTCCTTCCTTTTCTTTCTTTCCTGTGCGTCTCTCTCTCTTCCTTCACTCTCACTCCCGTGCTCTCTCTCTCTTTCTCTTTCTCCCGTTTTTTTCCAAAAACAAACGGATCTTGAACCAAGGAAGGATTTAAAGAAGTTTTCAACATCAAGAGAAAAATTTAAGGTAAGATTTCTAAAAAACCCTCTCTTGAATCTTGGATTTTCGGATTTGAAAACCCATTTTTAGTTCAAACTGAATTTTGATAGATTTTGAGTAAAATTGTGGTAGAAATTAGAAATCTTGGGTTCTTTAGACTTGATTTAGTACCTAGAACCCGAATCTAGTGGTTTTCCCTTGAAATGTCTTGATTGGGACTGGATTTGCAGGTTTTTAGATTGGTTTTCAGGAGCTTCTCTTGCATTGCTAATTCTACCGGTCGACCTATCCGATCGGCCAAGTCACATGGCAACTGGTCGACCTATGCGGTCGACCAGTCTGGGTGACCGGAGTACACACCACCGGTTGACCGGTGGTGTTGCACTGCTCTGTCACCAGCCGACCGGTGTACACAGGGTTTGACCCTATTTTGCCTGAAAATGCTATTTTGACCTCTGTTTTCGTGGAGAACCCAAATTAGCTTTATTTGGAGATCTAGAGTAAATGGACTAGCATATTTAATCCTTGATTTGAGATTGAAAACCCTTAGAATTGATTATTGAAACATGAAAATTGATTAGGGCACACTAATTGAGAATCTTGGTACATAGTTGAGATTCAAAATGCTTTAGGAAGGAGAATTGGATCCTAAAGTAGTATTTTGTATCAGTGTTAGCTGAGGACTCAGATTGAAGGGGCTTGAGGAAGTGAAAGCCAGAATAGGGCAACACTAGTCCTAGGTTTGGTATTGTGAGGTATGATTTTTATCCCCTTTTCCTTGTGAGCTTGATTTCAAAAGAATTTTTTCCTTGAAAATGTTTTAAAAGAAAGGGGTTTGTTTGGGAAATAAAAACTATTTGAAAACTATGGCTTGTTTAGTTCATGGAATCCATGGCTTGTTTAGTTCATGGATGGAACCGCATGTCTTGTCCAGTTCATGAGGCCCGCGACTTGAGTAGTTCGTGGGGGGTCATAATAACGATTTTATAAAGTTTAATAAATGATTTCTTAAGATAAGAGATCTTGCGAACCGGTAAAGAAAATATAGCTGATGGCCTAGATAGGATGTAGATAGTGCATCCTCGGGGGCAGAACCCAAAACTCGGTCCGGGTAGGCTAGGCACTTGGATATGTAAGTAATTTATATTAATTACTTGTTAATGCATGTAATACGGTAATTTTCAGTTATATTTCATTTGAGAAAAAGATGTGAGGTTTCGACTGTCTGTTGGAATTGAATATCTTATTTTATTTACTTATCAATTTATTTATTTCCTCGCTTATTTACTTATTCATTTATTTATATGTTTATTCCAAATTATATCATAATGGGCATTTTCGCTCACGTTTTACTGTTTTTATGAATATTAAACCCCTCTCAGGAAATTCTCGGAGCAGTGCGGAGTAGCTAGAGCATTGCTACTGGTTGATTAAGAGAGGATTGTGTTCATCCTCTTGAATATATGTAAGGAAGTGTAACTTCTGTAAATTATGAATATTTAGATTTCTAAACTGTGATTGATGTCTGTAATGATTATTTACTTATTCATATATGTATAATACTGTATGTCCTGTGAGTGAAACCTTGTGTGTTGTCAGAGGCTCAAATCTTAGAAATTTATTTATATTTTAATCAAGTAAGTATAAGGCTCATTAGAAATTTCTTTTACTATTACTATACGCTTAACTTTTAATTGAGTTCTATTATCACCCATTTGAGAGGCGTGACAGATATAAATAGAAATCTTCTCATATTCTTACATTACAGGGAATTGCAATTTGTAGTTTTTAATTCGAAGTTAAGATGTGATAAATCCCGCTTTTACTCTAAAATGGGTTAATCTTTATTCAAATGCTTTTTCAGAATCTCATCAGAACTCGAATCGGAATATCACCAAAATGAATTGTAATTTGTACGTTCCCAAGAAATCCCATCAGATTCACTTTACTCTAAAATGGGGTAGTCTTCATTCAAATGCTCAGAATCTCATATTTATGGGAATATCACCAAAATACCCGAAATTACAGCCCACCCTCACCACCACCACCTTGCCGCCGGCCACCAGCTCCCCACCCTCTACTCTCCCTATCTTCACCGATCTCTCACTTTCTACTTTCTCTCTTCGTCAATCTCTCTCTATCTCGCTCTCTCTCTCTCTCTCTCTCTACTCTTTCTCTCTTTGTCGATCTGTTTCTCTTCTTCGACAGAGGAAAAATCTCCGTCGCAATCGTGGTTGATCCGTCGTACGCTCAACGGCGTTGAAGTCAAAGCTTGGCAAAAAATCGCCACCGTTCTGGGCTGACTCGGCCTCTCGCCGGCCTCGCAATTCCAACTACAATGCTCCAATGAAGAGAGAAGAGAGAGAGAGAGAGAGAGAGAGAGAGAGAGAGAGAGAGAGAGAGAGCGGCGCATTGGTGGAGAGAGAGGGGAGAACCAAAGAGAATACCCATTTATGCAAAAGAGCTCATTCAATAGCCTATTACCGAATACCCAGAGGAGTTCGGCTTATGGTTGGGGATCGGAGGCAGTCAGAGAGTTAGAGAGAGAAAGTTTGTTGGAGAGAGGTATAGAGATGCTTAATGGTGATGGAGAAGGCCACGAATGTTATTTGCAGGCTCTGTATCGGGTTTGATGGTGAGCAGTTCATGGTGGAGAGAGAAGAGGAAGATAAAGAAAAATTACTGTGCTTAATCAAACACAGTAAAATGATATTCTCAGGAATTCTATCTTAAATTCTTATGCGTAACTAAACATAATAAAAATCATATTATCCTGCATCAATTTCTCAATAATATAATTCTATATATTATATCAAACGCTCCCTACGTGCCATCTTTAGCTGCATGTGACGAGCTATAGGAGCTAAAACCTCTTGAACCAGATATAACAAAATTTAGCACGGAGAAGTTTTGTGTGACTTTACTTAAAATTTTACAAACAGAATTATTTTGTCCATGACTAAAATGAATCAACTCACTCTCATCAAGTGTGTTTATATTTCGCCTTTGTATTACTCTTTTAAAAAAATGTATATATATACATGTATATATATATTCTTCGAAAAGAACATAAAGTAAAAAAAATAAAAAAAACTTCAAACGAATTAACCGTCACGACCTAGTCTTAAAGCCAGCTCCAACTTCTCGGAGATGATCATGATCATGATCATGTGATGATGAAGGTGATGATGATTCATGATCTCCGGAACGCCGCCGATTCTCGTACCGAAAGACGCAACTTAGCCCGACCAAAACCTCGACAATGGCGGCTTCCGTCTTCTCCATGTCCGAGAAATGCAACGTCTGCATCAACAACACCGACGACGACAACAGACTTTCCCACGCCGTCAAAATAACACTGCTGCCTCTCCAAGTTCTTCTCCGTTTGCCACGTCATCGAGTCGTGGGCCATAGGCGCCAACCACGTCATTATCTCCTCCAGCGCGTCCCTCCACCCCTCCGCCAGCGCGTGGCCATTACGCCCTCCCTCATCATCCTCCTCCTCCTCCTTTCTCATCCATCGCTTCTTGAGTTTCGCTCTTACCGTTCTCCTCAAATTCTCCGGAAGCATCTCGTACAACTCCTCGCGCATGTCGTCATTCACCGTCTCCGGCGCGTAGAGACACCTCTCCGCTAATATGATCACGTTCGCGTACCGCAGCGTCAACGCCGAGCCTCCCAGCGTCGATTGCGAAGCCAATCCGGACACCCCGTCATTCTTCCGATTCTCACAGCCGGAGATTCTATCAAAACCGTCCGAGAAAGGATTCCGCCGTGGAATCCGGACCAAGCCCCGGTCCATCCCAATTGGGCTTGTTTTTGAGGCCTGCTCAATTCTCTGCAGGTAAAAGTCCCGGTCTTCGATAAGGCAATACTCCGTCGGAGAACGACGCATGCCTGAAATCGAAGATATAAAGTATGGTCGGAAAACGACAAAAATTCTGGCGTAAACGACACAAACGATTCGCGCCATTCGGCCGACGCTCTTGTCATACGTCTGGCTCCAAAGAGAGGCTTCCTTGTAGCTCTGGACCTGTTTCCTGAGGAAGGCGATTTTCTGATCAAAAAGCTCGAAGTTCGTCTTTCCAAACTGCTTCGGTTCGGCGTTCTTCTTCCATTTGTTGATTTTCTTATCCGAATTCTCCAATTCCGCCAGCGATTCCGACACCGAGTAGAGATTCGCTGTAACGGAGACCAATCTCTCCATCTTCTCCACAAGTCTCTGCACATTTCTCGATCGAAATTCGATTTTCTTCGGATCAATTAGCCCTAGTTTCAGATCGGCGTAGAGGAGTTCGAACCGGAGGAGTCCACGGGCGGCGTCGGAACACTTCGCACCGAGGCGAGAGACGGCGGCGGCGACGTGGTCAAGGTCCTCGAGGAGCTCGGCGCATGCGAGGCGGAGGAGGTGATCTTCGTCCGGAGAATTCAAGTAAGACACGCCTTTGGACTTGACAACCTCGTTCTTCAGTCTCCGAATCTCGTCGTCGGAGAGGGATCGGTAGAGAGATACGAGACGTGACATCATTTTCGCGGCCTCGAAACATAGGATTCCAAGTGGTGCGGAGCTCGTCGAGATCGTGGTCGTGGTCTTTACTTTCTTGTCATACTGAAAGAGCATGTTGTAGAGTGAATTGCCGGCGGTGGTGATCAGCCACGTCATGAAGGTCCCTCGGCGGCGAAGATTATTGCCGTTTTGGAGAGAATATTAATGTTTTGTGGAGGGAGTTCAATTTTGGTTTTTGGTTGGAGAATAATATAATATAATGGGGTATATGAAGGTGGTTTGGCCGTATGGACATTTCGGAGATTGTTCATCGAGATAGACGCGTTGGGACTGTTTTTGGATTACGACGGAGGAAGAAAAAAAATAACGGGAAGTTTAAAAGAAAAAACAGATAGGAACAAATCGTTGAAAAGTAACCAATTCTATCATGTAAATACGACATTGTAGGACAGAGAAAACAAATATTTTAATTCTATACGTGCATGATTAGAAGTCACACACATAATATCGATTAATGATATACTGACACACATACATAATAGATATGATTAATGATTGTCAAATAATATCGATCGTACTGGGTGTGAATAAAATACTTCTGATATAGTATTATTTATGCTGTCAGTCAAGTCGCGTATTAGTAATTAACGTTTACGTACGGGAATTGTCTGAATTAATATAATTTTTTTTGGGTGTTATAGTATGAACCGAATAGGTATCTTAGACGAAAGGCTCGATTGTTATACATACAAGTCTAACTATATAGCTTGGAACGGTGGTTTTTTTTTTTTTTTTGGGTCTAAACCCGCGATAAAAACTGTTAATTCATAGATTAAGAATCCGTTTATTTCACTGATTTGAGTTTAAAATTTAAATTTTATTACAGTAAAAAGTTTTAAAAAACAGTCGCATCTAACTTTTTTACTAAAAAACTCTCACATAAAATCACATCTCAACTCAAATTAAAAATTTGAATCAGCGAACTAAACGGATTTTAAATCATAAATGTTGTCCTTATCACGAGCATGATGATAACGCGGGAGACGTGAGGTAGTGAGATGGTCTTAGTGTTGTAATCATAAGTATTAGAATGGTCTTAGTTTTAGTCTTAGTCTACTTGGTCTCGGTCTTGCAACAGTGTGGGAACACAAGCTTTTGAAGAAAGCGAAGTATGAATGGAAAGAAATTAAATCCAAAAGGTTTACAGGATTTCAAATATTACTCAACGCTTGAAGTTTTCTCCACCCATTTAAGTCAAAATCAACTCGAAGACGTATATTTTGCTTTCTAGTTTTTTTGTTTGTTTGTTTGTTTTTCTGTTATTGGGAGATTATTAGCGAAAGTCAAGGCTGTCAAAGTCATAACCGTGTCACTTAATATCTGTTATATATAAATATATATGTAATTTTTTTTTTTTTTTCACATTGAGAGAATCTAGTAGATTGCGTAATAATTAAAAAAAAAATAATAATCTGAAGACATATGATTCTGAGGAGACTTCAACCGAGAAAATGTTGTAGTTGGAACGGAATTTCTGCGCTTCTGTCGAGATCCTAAGTTTTCGTTAAGGACTTTGACCAAACTCACAAGACAACGAATAGAAAAAGGAAGAGTTTACTTGTAGATGATTCTTTCTCTCCGCAAATAGTGTCCTTTTAATTAGCATTTTCTGTTTTGGTTGAATAAGTTAAATTATTCCCTCCACCTAGCTCTTGATTTGAATGTTGGCCCCCCCCATAAAATAAGTAAATTAAATAAAATAACGGGTAAAAATATAGTATAATTTAATCTCAATCGATAATAAATAGACTCACCCGTTCATTTCACCGATTCGAGTTTAGAATTTAAGTTTTGTTATAGTAAAAAGTTCTCAGAAACAATCACATCTAACTTTTTTACTACAGTAAAAAACTCTCACATAAAATCACATCTTAACTCGAATTACAAACTTGAATCAACAAAGTGAATGGGCCCTCAATACTACTTTTTGCACTCTATGGGTTAATCAATGGATGAGATTATAGATATTGGTATTCATGAATAGCAAAAAAAGAAAAGAAAAAAAAAAGATATTGTCTCTCTTTCTTTCTCTCTCTCTCTAGAATTTTCAATTCTAAAATAGAAATTGCTCCAATTTATTTAGATAAAACATGATTATATGTGACTTCACTATGAAGTTTAGAGCTCAAATCCTCCATCCCATCCCATTTTTTTTTTTTAAGCAAAACAAATATTCCAACCTACCATGCTTAAAGTTATATGTTTTTTTTTTATATAAATTTAATACAACAAATGCTACAAAGTACATAGTTTCATTATGCGTTCAACCTTCTCTCTATGGATGGAAGGTCCTGTGAAACTGTTATTTACAAATAGTTTTTTTTTTTTTAATTATATTTACAAATATAGTGACATCTGGAAAACGATAAAACGACAGAGGAAACAAATCACATTATATTCGCGAAGTCATCCAATGACAGACCAAGAAATCTAAATTAGAAAAGAAGCAACCATTCACAAAACCGCGTAACAACATTGTGGAAAAGCAGGATCAGTTAGGAATTTTATTCTCGAGTGTTTTTGTTGGAAACTTTATATCAAAATTATTTATTTAATGTCCATTTATTTCGCTGATTTGAGTTTATAATTCGAATTGAGATGTGATTTTATATGAGAACTTTTTACTGTAGCAAAAAAGTTAGATGTGACTGTTTTCGAGAACTTTTTATTGTAACAAAACTCAAATTCTAAATTCGAATTGGTTAAGTGAACGGGCCTTTAGTTATTGCTTTTTAATATGAATTTTGTTTTGAAGATAAATTTGAGTTTAAAGGTTAAATCAGATTGTGTTTATCTCATAATATATTCTGGTTTTGAATCAGAGATTATCTGCAGATTTTGTGAGATACAAATTACAATTTTAAAATTTTATGTTTGTCTCTAAATTTCGAGATTGTAAAAGTTTTGCACCCATTTCTCATGGTTTCTGAGAAGGAATTTGGCGCAAATAATCCCTTCTTGGACTACAGACGCGTAAACGAGGTCATTTTCCATGAATTAATTTAATTAATAATTACTCTAGCGTGGGATAATTATAGTTTATAGATTTTAAAACATACATGTAATTTAATTAATCATCAAGGAATGTGGTATTATTTACTTTGAGATAATTATTTTAAAAGAATCAATAAATTATTCAAGTATGTCATATTTAAGTTTAAATCCAAATAGAAGATATTTATTAATTCAAATTTGATTTAATTTAAAGAAGATGAAGTTAAAGATTCTCCATAAAAAATTAAATATTAACTCCCACTTTATCTTTTTTTTTTTTTATTTGTTATAAAAAAAAAAAAAAAAAAAAAAAAATAAATAAAAAACAGATGCGATTTAACAAAAAAAAAAAAAAAATGAAACGCAATGATTAAGAATGAAAAGAAGAAAAAATATTAGTAAAATAACCTTTTAAGTGCATTGTTTTAAGATTTTTACCTTTTTTTATTTTGATTAATAACTTTTTGACTAATTCAGCCTTGTTCATTTCATAACTCAAGTCATATTACTACAGTATTTTCTCACATAAACTCAAATTTAACTTTTTTATTATAGTGTTTTTATCTCATATATACAACTCAAGTCATGAATTAAGTTGTGTCAATGATAATTCTTTGACTAAATGTTATAAATCAAGTGTAATAGATAAAAATACAAGATCTATGAATTTTAAGGAGTATTTATCTCTTTTCTCCTTATGAAAGCAAATACATCTATCTGAATTAAGGCCTGCAACGTTATGCAAACTCTATCCTATATATAATGAACTACCAACTTTATCAAAATAAAAGAAAAATTACAAGAATTCTTACTGAATTTGTCAAAATGTATATTTCCCTCAAAAAAAAAAAAAAGTGTCAATCTAAGGAGGAGTCACACTCTCAAAGGGATTGCAGCCTCTAAGTTCAAGCTGTACCACGTACGTTGTCAACTTCTTGCCGGCCACTGATGATCTCGCAGCATTGTCTACGTGGTGCCTAGTCATTAAAATTCATTCAAATCAACTTTTCCAAACGTGTTAGCCACTGTAGTTGACTGAATTGTCAACATTCATTTTCACACAATTGACAGATATATATGTATATTATTTCGACTGAATTGTCAACATTCATCTTTCCACTGTATTACGTTCAAGCTAGTTATTACTTATTAGCTTAGTTAACAACCTATATATATATTACACAATATTAGTATTTATTATAATAATTATTTATTTATTAAGTATTTATGTTTACCTTAGTCCATAATTTGTTGTTGAAAAGGGCAGCTGAAACATTGAAAGACTGAATGGTCAACGCGGAAGCATAGTTAACCCTCTCACATTTATTTTCCTTATTGTCCATGTACCTTTTGTAAGTGGTCAAGATTTGACCCGCACCGATACTCACAACCTGATCCAAGATATGCACAATCGGTTTCTCACACGGGTCGGGGCCAAAGGACCAGGTGTCAATGTAAAAGGTACAGGTTTCAATGCAGTGTCGAGCTTCTTTGTTGTCATCAGAGACGCGTACAATTGCACATTGTAGCCCCA
Organism: Morus alba; assembly: GCA_012066045.3. Classification (NCBI taxonomy): domain Eukaryota; kingdom Viridiplantae; phylum Streptophyta; class Magnoliopsida; order Rosales; family Moraceae; genus Morus; species Morus alba. The sequence continues at coordinate 970,390 of CP050235.2, forward strand.
GGATACCGAGCCAGACTAATTCCGCCGTAAGTCATAGCAAAAACTGTGTTGGAGGGTCCGACCCGGATCCATATGGTGGGCACTCTTTAACTTATTGAGGGAGTCAATACGAATCGGGGTTGGGAACAAGAGTTCCAGATAGTCTAGGTGGTGGAGTGAGACTAGTGGAGCCACTAGATGCGCTACAAGTAGCCCATATGGGTTTCCTCGAATATCAAGCTGTAATTGCAATTCAAATTTAACAAATCAAAACCTACAAATATAAAGTTCACAAATTTGCTAACATTCTCATATAGATTGCTTGTACCACTATATATATATATATATATATATATATATATATATATATGATTCAAACAATATTTTGTCGTACATAGAGTAATGCCAATCTGACTCAGTGTACGTGTTATATAAGTTACGTCATTTCAATTATTTGGTTATACGTGTCATTTATTTGCAAAAATGATACATCTTACAGGGGGAATTAAAGGGATTTGAACGCATTAACACTTTTTTTTTCAATGGACTTGTTGACGGTAGAATTTCGTCAACAATAAACCAGTCAGGATACCTCTGGTCACCCTTTGGTTTACCGGCCAGTTATTGAGTTTCTATGTGTAATTAGTGTTTTGTTTTACTGAAAGTAAAAACACAAGAGAAATTTTATAGTGGTTCACTCTATAAAATCAGAGCTACATCCACTGTGAATTGTATTTCTTTGAGAGAGTTTACAATTTATAGAATGTGTATGTGTGGGTTCTTTTTTCTCTAATTCCCCCATCCCCTCTCAATTGGGGGTGGTTCTCCTTATATAGCCGAATATTGCCTTCACAAGGGGTTTTCCTCCGTAGGCTTAGGCACTCGAGTGCTTCTCCTTTTTAGGCCCAGTAGCCCACTAATCAGCACTGTTCACTCTTCTGATTAGTCTTCGATTACGGCTCTGTGAGTCTCCGTAATGCTTTTGTGTCCCCTGTGGCGGTTTGTAAACTTGTCATTAATGCTGTCTGCAGTCTTCTTCTTTTGCACGCAACCACCCATGCCTCGACGGGAAGATCCTCTCGTCGCCAGCACCGCCTGAGCCTCTTTTGTCCTCTTTGAGCGCCCTTTTTGCAGTCGAGGAACCTTAGCGCCTTAATTTGGACCTTTTGGTTCCGTCGACGCCACATGGGGTCATCGCTTCGGTTTGGACATTGGCTTTGGGCTCGTCGGCTGACTTTGAGATATCGAAGCGTCGAGGGTTATGCATTTGGCAGGGAGCGTATGTCGCCACGTGTCGTGATTTTGGTGGTCCACGTTTTTGTCACATTTTCCCACACAACAGCTACCCCCCAGGTCGAGGGTTCCTTTTTTGGTGGCCTCGACCTCTAGGCTCGGTTCTCTTCTTCTGTGCTTCGGGTGTGGGAAACTGTCCCCGAACCTCTTTTCGCAATGAGTGCTCGACAGGTTCGGGAACGCAACCGTCGCGTCGATTATTCTGACTTTAATGATGGCATCCGTTCTTCGAGAGGTCGACCCTTGACCGTTAGATTTGCGTCCTTTCGATTTCCCGCCCAATTTTTGACCGCTAGATCTACGCGGAAATCCCTGACCGTGGGATTTTGAAATCTTCATCCAACGGTTGGGGGTCGAGGATAGGTTTTGCCTATAAATATCCCCTTAAAAATCCGGGAGCCATTTTTTAGAACTTTCAAAAGTTCGAACTCGAAACTCTCGTTGTTCTTCCGGTAAAATCCCTGCACTTCATCAGAGCTTCTCTTGCCGGACTTCCGACGTTGCTCTTCCCATCCTTCTCGGTGTACTTCGTCACAAATCCATTTCCACTCCATTTTCCGGTGAGTTCTCTGAGACCTTCGTTCGTTCGGCTTTTGCTCACAGGATTTTTCTTTGCATATTTGGAATGTGAGAATATGTGTACACCGAAAACGGGAATATTGCTTAGTTTAGGAAAACTTACCTTTCTGTTGCACTGGATAACCTGGTTTTCACGTACGCGTAGTTTGTCTGTTTTGTTGGATTTTGCCTTTAGTTTTGGGGTTCTGGAAACCCGTGGTTCCCATGAATACTCGTCGTCTCCATTCATACCATAAATGATCGACGTTTAGAGCAGTCGTCGTTTATTCCTCTCGACGTTAGGGTTTTAACTTAGCTTTTTGTCCTTTATTTGTCAGAACAATGACTCAAAACTCTAGCAGTCGAGAGGATTCTTCTTCTGTTGTTCGCTCTGACCCTCCTTCAGTGGTGGAGATTTCAGGAAGCTCCTGGTCGTCTAGTGTCGGCTCTTACCCTAGTTATATCGAAGACGTCGAGGGAAGATTCGAGCCGATCGACGACTTTAGGGACGCAGTTCGCCCGGTTGAGGAGCTGGTGGACCGAAGGATCGGCGCAGATCCCTTTCACCGGGCCAGTGTTAGCGGGGTGGAGGCTGCGTGATAAACCCCTGGCCGCTATGAGTGGTGACCGGATAGACCTTCCTTCACAACCGGCGACGCATCGCCGAGGGTCCGGAATAAGGACATTATCCGGGCTGTGAAGGAAGGAAGTATCGACGGGGAGGTGGTTGAGTACCTTCTCACTCGATAAACATTCGGGACATGCATGCCGCCCGACTAGTTAACTTCCGGTTTACACAAGGCGGTAGCTTGGCGGGGATGACTCTTCCGATTCATCCCTTCGTTGAAAATCTTGCCATTTCTATGGCATCTCTCCTGCTCATTTGTGGCGCCGAACTTCTGGTACCGTGGGGACCTGGGTCTGTGGCACAGTTCGATATGGAACTCCCATTGGAGGGTTCATTTTATGTACAAGTTATGCCATGTCGCCAAGTGCGACGGATGGTATTTCTTGAGCGGTCATGGGAGGGCCCGGCCCGCGACTTGGGAAAGTTTAATTTGGGCGCCCCTCGTCGTCTCACGGGTGGAAGCCCATGTTCTTCATGATTCAGGGGCCATTCAACTTTCACCCCAATGACCGTCGTCCTCACCGAAGGCTGATTCAGTCGTCGTTTGGGAAGATGAGTAAGTCTGTAGATTATGCTTTAAGGTGATTTGTCCTTCTTTTCTCTTTCGTACTGACGACGCGCCTTCCATTGTGTAGTTAACCATGACCGGCCGAAGTTCTCGGCCAATAGCTTAGAGAGGGTCGAGGCAGCTTTCTCCCTTCCTTCGGAGGCTCGCCACATTGAAAACCTCCTTACCGAGGAGAACCTCCGATCATCCGGCTTGATCCTCGATCTCCCCGACCCCTCAGATTTAGACGCCGTCCGTGAATATTTTCATCTAAACGACGAAGGTAACTCCTTCTTTCGACGCCTCCCTTCTCAGTTTTTTTTTTTTTACGTAATATCTTCTTCTTCTCGTCGTGCGTGGAGATAGCGTCTACGAGGATCCAACTTCGGGGCCGCGTCCGGCGCCAAGCCCTCGGCGGCGCCAAGGAAAGGCGTCGGTGAACAGGCGCCGAGAGGCAGGCGCCACCCACGCGCAGCCCGAGCCATCAATCTTGGCTAAGGGAAGGAGGTGGCGAGTAAATCCCGCCCTGCCTCAAAGGGGAAGAAGGGCAAGAGTAGGAAGAGGCAACGCACCGAAGCCTCGGTGGATGTCGCTGCATCGATTGGGAAAGGGTGGACGCCGGTGGTACCTATCCCAGATGTTCCCATCACCCCAGGCCCAAGGGAACGTATAATGATTCCCGGGGGGAAGGTCCTGGATGGGAACTTCCAGGTCTCAGATCTTTCTGACGCCGAGGTCGAGGCGATGCTTAAACTTCCTCCCCGCTTCTCCCTCGTCTTCCAGGCACTGTATGAGTCCTGCCTGGAGCCACACTGGGTTGCTGCTTCCCAATTTTCTTGGTCGACCGGCAGAGGAAGCAAATTTCCTTTCAGATCCATGTAAGTATACACGCATTTTTTTTTGAAAGTAGATTATTTGGCATCCTGTCCTAACTCTTTGTGATTTTTTCAGAGCCTGGTCCTCTCTATCCTCAACCTTCTTGACCTTGTTAAGGTCGAGGAGCGCCAGGAGACGATGAACGGGCTGGAGGCCGAGCTGAAGTCCCTTATTGATGAGGCCAATAAAAAGAGGGACGAGGCCTGTGATGAGAGGAATTTGGCAGCGGCCCAGTTGCTAAGTCTGGAGGGTGAGTTTGCCAAGCTGAAGACCAAGACAGAAAACCTCACCCGGCAACTGGAGTCGTCCGAGAAAAAGCTGGCCACGGCTCTTGTTGACATCGAGAATCGCTACCGCGAGGGCAGAGCCGAGGGGAAGCTAGAGGCGGAGGTTGCGGCTGAAGCCGCTTTTAATGCTCGACGGGTGGAGATGCTTGAGGAGTTCAAGGTCTCTCAGGAGTTTCTTGATATCCGCAATAAGGACTTCATGTCGGCGGGCGATCAAATCGTTGATTTGATCAAGAAAGAGCGTCCTGAGTGGGATTTGAGCTTTCTCTACAACCCCTCTACTCCGGTCGTCGATGAAGAGATGCTTCCTCCTGCGGAAGGTGATGATGAGCCAGCAGCCGGTGGCGATGAAGGTGGCGACGAGGCTTGAGGAGCTGTTTTTCGTCGTTTATTGATCCTCCTTGCTCTTTTTGTAACTAATTTTCTTTTCAGACAATTTTATTATCTATATTTCAATACTTATATATTTTTTATAATGGCAATGATTTTTTATTTCATACCTTGATTGTTAATCATCCATTATTTTCTTCCCGTTTCTTTAGAAAATTCCTCAGAATTTGTTTGTCTTCCCTATTTGGAGGATCTGACGTCGAGTTCATTCAGTAGGATCGTCGTCTTAAGAAATTCATTGGAATTTTGCTAAGTGTTGAATCTTTCCTCCTTGGAGGATTTCAGCGTCGATGTAACTCCTTTGTCTTAGGAAATTCCTTGGAATTTCACTAAGTGTTGCGCCTTTCCTCCTTGGAGGATTCTGACGTCGATGTCACCCCTTAGGGTCGTCGTCTTAAGAAATTCCTTGGAATTTCACTAAGTGTTGCGTCTTTCCTCCTTTGAGGATTCTGACGTCGATGTAACCCCTTAGGGTCGTCGTCTTAGGAAATTCCTTGGAATTTCACTAAGTGTTGCGTCTTCATTTTCCCCCGTGTTGGTTAAACACACCCTTGGGTTTTTCTCTTCAAGCAAACACGTTATTAGGGGATCAATTTATCTCACGCTGCAAAACACGTCATGCTGCAAAACACACCAATTTATTTCTTTTGTAAAGAATGTACAAACATGAAATGTGTAAACAACTTCATACGCTATTGGTAGTATATTTTTAGCTGCTCGGCGTTCCACGGGTGTTGAACCTTTCTGCCGTCGAGGCTTTCTAAGACGTATGTGCCGGGTCGCAGCGCTTCTCTTATGCGGTAGGGTCCTTCCCAAGTTGGGCCTATGGGACCAGTATTCTTAGGTTTTGTGCTTTGCGTTACCCTTTTTAATACTAGGTCTCCCGGGATGAACCTTCTTTGCCGAACCTTTTTGTTATAGTATCGCGCCGTTCGTTGTTGATAAGCGGCGAGACGTAATTGGGAGTTGAGTCATTTTTCTTCCAGCAAGTCGAGTTCTCCGCTTAAACCCTCTGCGTTATCCTCGTCGTTGTAAACAACGGTTCTTAGGGTCGGCGTCTCGATTTCTATAGGAAGTACAGCCTCAACGCCATATGCCATGGAGAAAGGGGTTTCTCCTGTTGTAATTCGGCTGGTTGTTCGATATGCCCACAAAACTTTGGGAAGTTCCTCAGCCCACCTTCTTTTCAGGTCATCGAGTCTTTTCTTGAGAGTATATTTAAGTATTTTATTGACTGCTTCGACCTGTCCATTTGACTGTGGATGAATTGGCGCCGAGAAGTCCTTCCGGATGCCCAAACCTTCGCAGAATTTGCGCGTTGCAGCGTTGTCAAACTGCTTTCCGTTGTCGGAGACTATCGAGTGGGGAACCCCAAACCTGCACACAATATGATCCCATAGGAATTTAGTGCAGGCTGCTTCGGTTGTTATAGTTAAGGCCTTGGCCTCTGCCCACTTTGTGTAATAGTCATTCAAAGTGCTTATTACAATTGCGAACCTCAACCCCCAGGTGCGAGGTGCAATGGTCCGGTTTGGTTGGGTCGATCCCCATTTGATTCGGAAGGGCCACGGATTTTCCCGATCCGACTCGAGAATGGATTGAGCTTCATGTGGTATTTTCTCTCGGGGTGCTCGGATGGTGGAATTGTGGCGTACCTCTGAGCACTTATCTCCATTGTTCGCCTGGCATATTGAAATAGGCGTCCTTTTTAGCGTGGGCGAGTCAGTATCCCCGCCTCAAGACCTTTAGCGCTACAAAAAAGATTGTCCCCGGTATGATTGCCACAGACGGACCGATTAAACCCCTTCAACTTTCATTTCTTGGAGGACCATCTGGCTTTTCCCGTTGTCGTCCGTATTCTACATTGTTATTGTTCCGACTAGGGGTGTTGAATAGCCTCTTTTGTTTTGCGAAAGAGGTTGGTGCCATCGGATGTCAAAGCGGGATAATAAAGGGAATCTGGCGGCTCTGTTCCTAATTCGTGTGGGCCTCAACTTTTTTTATCATTCGGCGGCCCTATCTGTTTGGCCTCGTCCATTAGGTATTGAATGAGGAAGTTAAGTCATCCAATTTTCATCCTTCTTGGACATTGGCCTAGAGCGTCTGCAATCTTAGGCAGCCTCTATAATTCTTCAAAATGGTAGGTCGCTCACTTCTCCTTTTCCATTCGATGGGCTTGCTCTGGTGCTAACCATCTATCACGCCAAATTTTGGATAGTGTGTCGGCATCTCCTCGGAAAAATGGCGGGGAAAAATCGCGTATCCTCTTAGTTTTGCTAATAAGCGCATCTGCGTTGCATTCTACCGCTTGCTTGATGTGCCGGGATCGGAATATCTCGTATTCTTTGTATTGCAACAAGACGATCTCCTTTCCTTCGTCAAAACCCGAATTGACTATCACCGAGATATGGGGTCAACCCCCATCTTCTCATGTTTCCGTTTGGTATTCTTCCTTTTTTGACCGGTCCGGCTCCTTTGTGCCGACTACTCCTCGGGAGTCACTATAGATGGTTGATCCTTTTCGACATTTTTCAAGTGTTTTGCCAAGCGTAGTTCGGCAATCAAGGCTTTGTATTCACCGCTTCATTGTTCAAGCCTTAAATTTAAAAAATCATCCCCGAGGTAATTTTGTGGCCTTCGGGATTTCGATCGAAGGTGAAATGTAATGCTCCAGCAAGGAAGATCTTCCAAATTTGCCGATCCGTTGATTTTCAAGCTGGAAACAAGAGACTGTTTTATTTCAGTTTTCGATTCCCCATCTACATAAAGCTTCCATGTCCTTGCCATTTTGGATTCTTTAGATGAGGTGGAAGAATTCGCCTATGATTTTTGGGAGAAAACTCAGCCAGAAGTCGGCGAGAGCTTGACCTTTAATGGCGGTTCTTGGCATGTATTTTATGTAAACTCCTCTTTCCGGCTTAGATTGCCTTAGAGATGACCACTTGAGAAGTCATCCGGAGGTCTCAGGTTTTTGTAAGGCTTGTCTCAGCGGGTGGTTTGTGAGAACTCGTATTATGTGGGATTGGAAGTAGTGCCGGAGTTTTCTTGAGGCGATTATCAAGGCGAGAGCTAGACGCTCCATTTCGCTGTACCTTGATTCGGCGTCGAGAAGCCGTTTGCTCACATAGTAGATCGGTAATTGCACTTTCATCTCTTCCCTTATAAGTACGGAGCTCACGGCGTGCTGAGATACGGAGAGGTATAGGCTAAGCTCCTCGTCTGCGTTTGGTTTTGACAGGATTGGGGGCTTGCCCAAATGTTCTTTCAGCCTTTGAAAAGCTTCCTCGCACTGTGGCGTCCATTCAAAGTGCTTATTTCCTTTCAACGCGTCGAAGAAAGGGACACATTTGTCCGTAGCCTTTGATATAAATCTATTCAGGGCGGCGACGCAACCTGTCAACCTCTGTACTTCTTTTGGTTTGGTTGGTGATCGCATATCCTGCAAGGCTTTGATCTTCTGCGGGTTGGCCTTGATTCCTCCTTTTGAACTGACCATGAAGCCGAGGAATTTTCCCGATCCGACTCAAGGCACATTTTCGGGGATTGAGTTTCATGTGGTATTTTCTCAATATACCGAACATCTCTCCCGGATTATCACTACATCTACGTGATGGCTAGCCTTGGCGTCTTTTCACGACAAGCATGTCAAATACAGCAAGAATCTTTCAAAACATAGACCTCCATTGTTTTTGACTATATCACTTTGAGCTAAACATCTTGTTTACTAACCGATTTTGGTAGGTTGCAGTTCTAGCATTTTTTTAAGGCCGAACAAAGGGCATGATCCCTTCAACCCTTTTTCATTACTAATGGAATATCCTTTACTATTTTAGATAAAATGGCCGAAATGATGTTTTGTTTCTCGGTTGAAAAGAGATGTCTTATGCAAAGGCACTTTGATAAACAGTTGCTCTTTATGAAAGATTGTGGATTCATGGGGATTCATGGGGATCTGATTGTACCCGGAATAGGCGTCCATAAAGCTTAGCATCTCATGTCCCGTCGTGGCGTCGACCATTTGGTCTACCCGAGGAAGTGGAAAGCTGTCCTTGGGGCATGCTTTGTTGAGGTCGCTGAAATCGACGCAAGTTCTCCAGCTCCCGTTGGGCTTGACTACCAGGACTGGATTTGATATCCATCGTGGGTAGTGTGCCTCTCTGATGAAGCCATTGTTAATCAGCTTGTCGACCTCTTCCCTCAGCGCTTCATATCTCTCCGGGTTCATCGGTCGGCGTCTTTGGCGTTTGGGAGGATATGTGGGGTCGACGTTTAAGGAGTGGCACATTACCTCGGCGTCGATCCCTTCCATGTCGGAATGGTTCCAAGCGAAGACATACATGTTCTGCTTGAGGAATCTCTCAACCTCGCTTTTGAGGGATGGAGTCAAGTCCGAGCCTATCTTCAGTATTTTGATGCCCCCATTGTGGTCAATCTTAATTTCTTCTAAGCGCTTTCGATGGGGGCGGGACCAAGCAACATCCTCTTGAACTCGGGGTCTATGTCTTCGATGAGTCCTGTTGAACCACTCTCATTTCTTGTCTTTCCGGCTGGTCATACCCTCGCGGGGGCATCAGTCTGTGACCCTGGCCTCATATTGATTACTCTTAATTTCCCCTACGCCATTCGGGGGGGGAATTTAATCTTTGGTGGTAAATGGAAGTTACCGCCCTCAAGGCTGGAGGGTCGGTCTCCCGATGACCGCGTTGTATTGGGAGCCTCCTTTGATTACCACGAAGTTGGCCATTGTTGTTGCTTGCGGGGCTTTTCTCCGGCGGTTATCGATAACCCGGATAGTTCCTTGAGGGATGACGGAGTCCCGGTGAACCGATGTATAGTGGCACAGTAGTTCGCTCCAACTGCTCCTTAGGAATTCCCATTTTGTCTAAGCAGTCGGAATATAAGAGGTCCACCGAGCTCCCGTTGTCTACTAGAATTCGGCACACGGTGTGGTTTCCGATCACGGCTTTCACTACCAGTGCGTCGTTGTGAGGGAAGTGAACTCCGCTGGCGTCATCCTCGTTGAAGGCCACATCAGTGTGGCTGTGCCTCGGGGCTTTGGCGGTGGAGACGTTCTAAAATTGCTCCTGGTAGACCCCTTTGGCCTCGTGGGCGTAGTCCTTTTGCGACCTCCGAGTATCTCCTCCTATGTAAGGCCGCCGGGGCCCTGTTCGAATAACGCCGACATGCTCCGATCTTCTGGTCGGTGGTTTTCCTCTCGGTGTCGACCGTCGTTGTACCCGCCATGGCCGTCGTTCACGGGGCCTTGGTCACCCTGAATTCTGCAGCCTTCCCTCGCGGTTATTCTTTCAATTTCATCCTTGAGGTAGTGGTCATTGGTGTAGTGGCCAACCTCGCCCGTGGAACCTGCGAAATTTCCTTTGGCTCATGCTCCGGTAGGGTAAACTTCATTGGCTCAGGCCGGCGTAGCATGTTTCTCATGACCTATCTGATTTGAATATTTCCTCGACGCCTACCGTTAGTTCTTGGTAGGTGTCGTATTTTTGGAACAGCCGAGGCCTGCGGGGCTCCTCTTGTCTCGGCTTCTTGGCCTCCGGTGTTCTTTGTGTCGAGGCTGGTGGCTTGTCGCCGTTTCCTTCCCCTCGACGTTTCCTCCCGTCTTGCCTTGGCGGCGCCGACCCTTGCTCGATCCCCTTACCCTTGTTGGATCTGTGATCGGGGTCATTAGCGTCCGCCTCTTCCGCGTTGATGTATCCTTGCGCCCTTGCAAGGAACTCTTTTATGTTGGACGGGGTTTTGGTTCAGCTCCCTTTTGAAGGGCTGTCTTCTTCTATTCGACAAGGCCCCCATCGGGGCTTCCTTGTCGGTAATATCCATCGTGCGGCTACGGCCTCTCCGTACCTGGCAAGCCAATCCCTCAGCGTCTCGTTTGGCTTCTGGTATATGGTTGTCAGGTTTTGTTTTGGGGGCACGTACTTCTTAACCCCGATGAATTGGAGAGAAAACGCCTCCTTCAACTCATCCCAGCTGGAGATAGAGTTCGGTTTCAGTGTTCGGAACCATCGTCGGGCAGAGTCGGTCAGGTGGTTCCGGAAGGCTCGGCACATGATCTCCTCGGCGTAGCCGTGCAAGAGCATGTGTCCCGTGTACATCTCCAAGTGGTCGTCGGGATCTCCTCGTCCGTCATAGGGTGGGATCGACGGCGACCTATACTTATCGGGGAGAGGAAGTGCCATGATCTCCGCAGTGAACGGGTGGTCGTGAGTGCGGCTGGGCGTAATGTCGACGTTCACCACCTCGGCCACCCGCCCGATGTTCTTTTTCAATCCCGCGACATCCCCGGTCAGCCTCCTTTCCAGGTTGGCCATGAGTTCCATGATGGTCCGCGCTTCTTCCGTCGAGACGGCCGAACCAGCAGCTCCCGGTGCTTCCGGCCTTTGAGCGATGGGTCCACCCCTAGCCTGGCCGCCCGCCTGTACTGATCCCGAGTCTCCCGGCAGGTTTCCTTCCGGATTTTGGAGTAGCTCCTCGATGGCTCGGATTCAGTGACTCTCAACCGGCTGCCCGAAGAGTGGGTGGGCCGAGGCCTGGGAAGGCCCTGGCGGTGCTCGCTCTCCCCGGTCCCTTCTTGGACGTGTGGATGTTCACCGCGATTTGAATTTTCCATTACGGCGGGTCCTTGTGGTCTCGGGGCATTTTCTAACGGTGGCATGGAGTTCCTACCATCCAGTCGCTCCACCACGGTCACTAGCCCACGCACCAGGTCGGTTAGGGCAGTTATCTGAGCTTGCATCTGTCTCGGGTCCGGTTGTGGTGCGTCGGGGGGGGGAACTCCATTTCCGTCTGGACGTAAATCTCCTTCCATCCTGCTATCCTCTAAGTGGATGGTCGTTTGCAGTTTATGTTCTTGGGGGCCTAACGCTTCCGGTCCCCAGCGGAGTCGCCAATTGTTGACGGTAGAATTTCGTCAACAATAAACCAGCCAGGATACCTCTGGTCACCCTTTGGTTTACCGGCGGTTATTGAGTTTCTATGTGTAATTAGTGTTTTGTTTTACTGAAAGTAAAAACACAAGAGAAATTTTATAGTGGTTCACTCTATAAAATCAGAGCTACATCCACTGTGAATTGTATTTCTTTGAGAGAGTTTACAATTTACAGAATGTGTATGTGTGGGTTCTTTTTTCTCTAATTCCCCCATCCCCTCTCAATTGGGGATGGTTCTCCTTATATAGCCGAATATTGCCTTCACAAGGGGTTTTCCTCCGTAGGCTTAGGCACTCGAGTGCTTCTCCTTTTTAGGCCCAGTAGCCCACTAATCAGCACTGTTCACTCTTGATTAGTCTTGATTCTGACTCTGTGAGTCTCCGTAATGCTTTTTGTGTCCCCGTGGCGGTTTGTAAACTTGTCATTAATCTTTGTCTGCAGTCTTCTTCTTTTGCACGCAACCACCCATGCCTCGACGGGAAGATCCTCTCGTCGCCAGCACCGCCCGAGCCTCTTTTGTCCTCTTTGAGCGCCCTTTTTGCAGTCGAGGAACCTTAGCGCCTTAATTTGGACCTTTTGGTTCCGTCGACGCCACATGGGGTCATCGCTTCGGTTTGGACATTGGCTTTGGGCTCGTCGGCTGACTTTGAGATATCGAAGCGTCGAGGGTTATGCATTTGGCAGGGAGCGTATGTCGCCACGTGTCGTGATTTTGGTGGTCCACGTTTTTGTCACATTTTCCCACACAACAGGACTCACTCATGGCTAATTCTTTCATATCTTGAAAGGTATTATACCCTTGGAGTTTCCTTTTTTTATTTTTTATTTTTTTTAAGAACAATATATAGTTTTTATATTTGATCGAATGAAAAAAAAAAAAAAAACTTTGAGAAGGGACAAAAAAACTTATAACCTGGTGGAAACCGAGCTCCTTGGTTAGGGGCACACCAATTCACACAAACAGCCTTGAATTTTCTGATCGGAGCCATATAATAACTCTTCATACCTATCAATACACCCATCCAAAACCCTAACGAGCTCAGCAGCCAAAGGATAACTAATGGCGAGCCCAGCACCACCATAAGCCATAGCATAAGAATGTACCAAAGCTTGCTCAACTCTCTCCGAAATTTTCGCCAATATAGTACATCTGATTATGATCATATTTCCCCAAAACCATGGCCAAATTATCAATAAAGAACACCGTATCATCATCAGCCAGCACAAACCACCTCACCTCGACGTATCCGCCGAGTATCGGTAGGGTGGCGACGTCAGCGTTTCCGGTGACAAGGGCTTCTCGTCGAGCCAGACAAATCCGCTCGTGACGTCGGGCTTCCAACAGAGCTCGGAGTACCGCCTGCGGTCGCTCCATGACTTGGCGGAGCCGATGTATTCGTCTTTTCTTCGGTGCCATTTTCAGCGACGTTGGAATTAATGACGACCTTTCTTTGAGCGTTGGGGTAATTATTTGCCGCCACAACGTCGTATTGGCGAAATCAAATGGATTGGTCTTTGAAACCGAAGAAGAGGAGAAGAGAGATGGAATGGCAAGGGTTGATTTGATAAAGTTGTCGTTGATTGTGGGAAATACTAGAAATTTCAAGGATTTGAAAGGGTTTGATTTCTTGGGTCTGAAGATCATGACTTCTGCAGTTAACAAAATTAGTACTTCTCTAATTTAGAAACTTTTGCGAGACTGTAATCATGTATATTTTACAGGGAAAAGGGGGAAAATGAGATGAGAGAGCATGCTGGAAAAAGTTGGACGTGATGACTCAGGAGCATCAGGCATTTGAATATCAAAATACGGTATTTAAAAGTATCTTCTTCTATCAAAATACGGTATTTAGAAGTATCAAAATACGGTATCTTCTTCTATATATATATATATATTTTTTTTTTTTTCCAAAGTCAAACGTGGTTTAATATCTGCTTCATAATTTTAATCTTTTATTTTTTTTTATTTTTTTCAAAGAATAGATCTTTTATCATTTTTGAGCTATATATCAAATATTTAAGTAAGTTGTAGCCATCAATAATTAGTTTTGGAGTTTTGTTCTTGAATACAAGTTGTTTAAGCCCTTTATATGGTTTGTTTATTTATGTCATTTTAAATAATTGAGTGTTATTGTGATTTTTTATTTTCTCCTTATTAATTGAATGATAATTATTTATTTTTAAATAAAGTGATGTAAATAATATCTTTTATCATCTTAAGTAGTATTTTTAAGATTTTTCTCTTAAGTTTTAATGCGACATAAAGGCATTGGACTTTTGGATAATATGCTGGATTATTTTGCAATTAATGACAATTTTGGAGGTTTCATGAGAACATTATTAGAATAGTTGATGGGGGCACGTGTTGGAATATTATGGGTCCGTTCACTTTACTGATTCGAGTTTTTAATTCGAGTTGAGATTTGATTTTATGTGAGAACTTTTTACTGTAGCAAAAAAGTTAGATGTGATTATTTGTGAGAGTTTTTTACTATAGCAAAACTAGAGATGTCAAACGTGCCGTGCCGAGGCCGGCACGACACGCTTGACCCCAGGCCCGTGACACAGTGCAGGGCCGTGCCTGGGCCGGGCCTGAGAAGAAAAACTCAGGCCCAGCCCTGGCCCTGGCCCTGGTCCATAAGGGCCAGGGCCGTGCCTGGGCTCAGGCCCTTGAAGGGCCGGCGCTCAAGGGCCTGGGCCCCATCAAGGGCCGTGCCTGGGCCCCATCAAGGGCCGTGCCTGGGCCCAGGCCCTTGAAGGGCTGGCGCTCAAGGGCCTGGGCCCTGGCCCTTGAAGGGCCGGCCCTAGCCCTTGGCCTTTGGCCCTTGTTTTTTTTTTTTAAATTTATTCAAAAAAATATATATCATATGCCCCAAAAGATGTGATTTTATTGAATTGACGTAATAGGAGTACACATAAATGACTGCCTCATTAAAAACCTTGCTAAGTAAAACCCGTGGGGAGATCGAGACAAAACCTTAGCGAAGGAAAAAAAGTGCAGTAGCTAGGAATAGTAAATTACAAATCTAAGTGCTTCCAGAAGATTCTGTTATTTCTAAGTTAGAAAAATATTCTTGCATCGAATCATCTGTGTATTGTTGTTTTCGTCTTCTGTCATCTTCCCAGTCTTTAACGCACATTAGTCCCTCCAAGATGTCTGGATGCATTCTGCTTCTCTTCTCGTCAAGAATTCGGTTACTTGCGCTAAAAGCTTGCTCGATGCTACCGTTGATCTGGAGTTGTCGAATGTCACGAGTTATTTATGGACGGTGTTGGAAAACGATGTCTTGCTCTTCCACCATTGTAAGATGTCTAGTTTGTCGTCATCGATTACAAAATTTGCTTCAAAATATTTGACTAGTTCCGTGAGACGCTTGTGTTGAGGACGATCCCGCCATTTTCTCTTTCTTCTTCAAGAAACTCCATGGCGATCCTTTAGGCCCCGAACTCGTAGTTGATGATGAAGTTCCTGTTCTTTTTGACCTGTGCTATATTTTACTTCATACAAACTAAAAACTTTTTCTAACATTTTCTTAGCGTCAGTAATACTTAGTTGCATATCTATATTTAAATTCTCTGCGGTAGCAGTCATTAATGATTCAGTTCCATCTACTCCGCACCTAGGATCTAAAATAGTTGCCAATGCATATAACATAGGACAACCTGACCAATAATTTTTAAATTTATTTTCCATTAAGTTAACTACATTTTTAAAAAGTTTTGTATCCCTATAATAAGAAAATGTTTTTGAAATATTAAATAGTTGATGTAAAGGTAAATGTGCAGTTGGATAATAAACACCAGAAAGTAATTCAGTAGCATTGTAAAAAACTTCTAAAAATTTAAAAAAATACTCAGCAATTTGCCAATTAGAATCGAAAATTAAAATTTGATCGTTCTTACTGTTTACATATGTCGTGATAAGCTGTGAATATGGGAGTGCCGCCTTCAACATTAAATATGTTGAATTCCACCTATGTCTCACGTCAGTTGGAAACTTTCTTGGCGCTTGTCGATTGTTCTGCAATATTGTTTGAATTCTTGGAGCCGAGTTCCAGAACTAGATATGAAGGATAATGCTTCTCTAATATTTGTAAGATTAACTGAGATATGTTCAATTCCTGCCTGAACTACTAAATTAATTATGTGACATGCACACCGTTGATGAAAAATTTCCCCTCCAAATGCGGTTTCAAACTACGTTTAAATAGATTAATTGCGGTTTGTATTAGGCGACGCATTATCAAAAGTAATTGTTAAAACTTTATCTTCTATCCCATAAAACCCAAAAATTTCCATTATTGTATTAAAAAATAGCTGTTGCATTATGAGAATATGGACATAAACGAAAACCAATTATTCTTTTTGTAAAACCCAATCGTCATCAACATAGTCTTGTTTGTGACACATAAATATCCAGTTTTATTACACCCTCCCCACGGATCGGAAGTGCAAGACACAGTAGCATTAAAAGTCCTAAAATTATCAACAAGAGATTGTCTCATTGCATAAAAAACTTTCATGCAATCAGAACGGGTTGTGTTTCTACTTACCCGTTTAAATTGTGGGCAAAAGGCTATCTGAATGAATTCTTCAAAGGAGGCATCATCTGCAAAAGAAAGAGGCAATTCGGCACTAGCTAGAAATTTAGCTAGTGCCTCACGAGCACGTTGTGCATCATATTTAAAATTTTGTAACCCATGTGATGTGAGTGATAGTGTTTGTTGGCGGGAGTCTACAGTCCCACCTTGGTGCAACGGCAGACATGCTTTCCAATGTCTATCCAGATGACCAATACCCCCACCCTTTTTATTAGAAAAATGTTTTTTACAATATTTACATACCGCACGAATTTCCATCTCACCTGTTTTTGGATTTGGTCGGGACTCCTTGGTGAAATGCTTCCATGCCGGAGAAGTTCGCGGTCTTTTTCCTCTACTGCGATCTCCAGCTTCCTCGCTGTGTACTGAAGCATTAACCACCGGAGCTTTTTCTGGTTCAATGGGGGTGGGGTTGGAAGGCATCATTTCTTCTTCTTCCTCAAAAAATGTCTCATCACCAAGCTCAGGAAGAGTAGTGAAATCAGGAAAGTTTGGTGAGGCCATTTTCTAGAAATTGATAGAACTTGATTGAACTTTGTAAATGAAAGAGTTAGAAAATGAATGAACGCGAGAAAAAAGCTTAGAATCAAAATCAAAGAGAGAAGTTGAGAGATAGAATGAGAGTGAGATGAGAAGATGAGAGTGAATTGTTGTGTGAGATTTATGGTGGAATTAAGGGGTATTTATAGGGAATTTTAGGGTTAAATTTTAGTATTTTTCTGTTGGGCCCTTCGCGGGCCCAATGTGCGGCACGTGACGAGCCTCCCGTTTGGCCCGTCACGGGCCTCCCGTTTGGCCCATCACGGGCCAAGCGGGAGGCCGTCACGACGGGCTTCAAAAATGGGAGGCCCTGGACCAAATGAAACGGGTTTTTGTGGGCCATTTCGCGGGCTTGGGCCCTTGGACCAAATGAAATGGGCTTTTGCGGGCCGAATAAGGGGGCTTGGGCCGCGGCCGAATAAGGGCCGAATCCGGGCTTGAGGCCCGGGCCGAATAAGGGCCGCGTGCCGCGGGCCTCCCGTGCTTGGGCCGCGTGCCAAATCATGCACTAGTTGAGGCTGGGCGGGCCGTCCATGGACGCCCTAGTCCATTTGACACCTCTAAGCAAAACTCGAATTCTAAACTCGAATAAGTGAAGTGAACGGAGCCTATATTTTGCATAGTGCATACAATCAATTGAAGTTTTTACCCTTTTTAATTTATTGTCATTTATAAATTTACTCGAAAAATTCTGATAAAGTACGAAATTTGTATATGTAGCAATATCAACTTGAAAATCCTTCCCTAGCCGTCGCTGAAAAGCAAAATGTCGAAAACTATTTTGTATTTTACTTTTATGAAGATAACGTGTAATGTATTTATCCAACAAACTAAATCGAGTTAAAATTATTTCAAGAAAAAAAGAATTAAGAGTTTCAATTACATTATTTTTCGTGCTTAAGAATCGAATTAGATAATGGAATCACCTTTAAAATTCATTAAGAGGAAGCACTATTTTGTCATATTTCATAACGCACACTAAAATATTATAAGAAAATTATATTGACACCCTAAATTTTTATTAAAGTACCCAAAATTTTTAAAATTTAAATTATTTTATTTTTTGAATTTTAAACTCTCATATAATTCCACGAATACACTTATATACACCCATATTTTTTTACATCCTACCTTCTAAGAAGAGAAACGGTTTTCTTAAAGATGAAATGCATTTCTTAATAAAAAGTATTTTATGCTTTTGATTATGCTTGTTTTATTCCGATTTTCGATTTGTTTTGATTACCATGACTTTATTTTACAGAAATCAAAGGATATTAGGCGTAACTCAACCTAACAAAACCGACTTATTAAGGGATGATTGTCTTCACCTTATTAAGTGGATTATGCTAATATCTCCAGTCAAAGTGAGATTCTAATACGTCTCCTCATGAACAACGTGTACCATGCTAAACTGCTGCGAATAAGTCAATATTGGGGGACCCAATATTGCAAAATTGGGTCTTTTTTGATACCATTTTATGGAAATCAAAGGATATTAGGCCTAACTCAACCTAACAAAATCGGCTTGTTAAGGGAGGATTGCCTTTACCTTGTTAAGTGGATCATGCCAATATCTCCAGCCATTGTGGGATTCTAATACTTTGTGTTTTGCGATTAGTTGATTTGGTATTTGTGCTTCAATTTTAATTTCTATTACACGTGTCGACTCAAGTCCACTAGACTTGAGGCCTATCAGTCAAAGAAGACCTTTTAGAAGGATTCAGCAGCTCAAGACATCTAGAAGATGACCTAAATTCAATATTAGCTAAGAATGACAGCAATATGGAGTTAACTGTGTCTGCTCAGTAGAGTAGAGGTGTCGATTGTTACAAAGAATATTTTGCGAATTTTTCAAGAAATCTTCCTGTTTCGGAATTTTAGGAAGGTTCCAAATTTAACCAAAGCCAGTCCATATCTCAAAAAACATGAACTCTGCGGGGAAAGCTGCCAAAAGACAGTTTCAGGAAATTCAAGAGCCCCAAATAAGAAGCCAGAGTTCGCATCTACGAAAAAACGCTTTCCCTCAGCATAAAGATCATCCAAATACATGCATTACCTCTCGAATACGCCATAGAGTTGTCCAGACTTGACAGGGAAAGGGGAAGCCGCAGTGCCAGCGTGAAAAAAATGGGAAACAAAATAGTATTTCGAGTTTTTTAAAATATGCGAGCTTGGTGCAAACTTTGGAGAGTAATTTCAAAGTGCAAGAAAAGGAGAAGAATTCCAGTACAAATCAGTTTTTCTCTTTTTCCTTTAATTATGTTCAAAGACAAGGTTTTATTTTTTTTTATTTTTATAATGAACTAATTTACTTTATCTAGAAGAGATCATGCAGCCTATGCTTGATACTATGTCTTGAATCCTCATTCTATTTTAAGAGGTATTTTTATGGTTTATTTGTATTATTTTGATCTTAATGCATCTCAATTAACTGGCCATTAATTGGATGATTTGGTATTTTGAATCCAACAGTAGGAGAGGAGATTTTAGATTTAACATCATGATAACACAAACCTAGAATTTTATAAAGTTTAGGAGGCTTATAATCCTTTGAAGTCTATTTGAGAAGAACCATTGAATGTAATTAATTCTTATTTTCTTGATTTTTAATAGAGACATTGAAATCAAATTTTAGGAATATTCACTCGGCACTAGGGAGTTGAATTAGATTAAAGTGGGAAACTTTAATTAGTAATAAATTGCTCAAGGTTGGCGGCTAAATGAAATCGAACCACTTAACTTTTTATACATTTTTTTATTCTTCAATTGCAATTTCAAATTTGTTTTAGTTCCTTAGTGTTAATTTTTGTTTTAATATTTATATTCATAATTAATTCTATTTTCTAGATAAAATTAAAATTATTCAATCACAATAATGAGTAAGAATTAATTTGATTACATTAATCCTGAGGATATAAGCCCATTTTTTCAATACTTTACTATTAAAACATGGCACTGTATACTTGCGGTTTGGTTGCAAACAACAATCTTTGTAACACAGGACAGCACAATTTGGTTTTTGAATTTCTTGAATATCTTCATTACTCCACGTGTATAAGTTGTCTATTTTTGTCATTTTGCTGATGATAAGATGCTTTTATATGATAAGGATGTTAAGACAGACTCTCGATTCATTTCACTAATTTAAATTTTATTATAATAAAAAATTTTAAAAAGTCACATTTAATTTTTTTACTGCAGTAAAATTTTTTTACATAAAATTATATCTAAATTTGAATTAAAAATTTGAATAAGCTATCATTATGCTTCATTGAATCGGTTGGATCTATATGAAGGCAAATTATGATCTGCATTCTAGTTTTGTTGTAATTGGGCCTCCAACATACGTTGCAGCTAGTAAACGCTGCGTTCGATTCCCTTGCTTTGAATTCACTCCTTGAAAATCTCTCAAGGCCTCTGGGTTATTGGGCTATTTCAAGTTCCATGCACAGTAAGTGAAGTACGTATACGGAATGCAATATATAAATGGATATTCATGATCAAATATCATATATATATATATATATATTTATTTATTTAATCCAGGGGTGATTAATACTGAGAGTAAAATTCTTGCTCATATGTATTTTCTATATTAACTAATCTACAGCTCGTTAAGGCTTATTCCAAGACTAATTTTTTGCCATATTGTTCGTAACATAACAAGAAAATACATTAGCGTTTAGAAGTTCAAATAAAAGCAATCAACGAGTATGGTATAATTGAATATTTTGTTTTTCTATTACTTTTTGTAAAGCAAACGCAGCTAATGGTATTTAAACCTCACAAATCTAAAAGAAAACTATTATGAACCAAAACAGATCACTTTAGCTATCAGGCACCAATGAGGCACGAGCATTACGATATGTGTCTTCAGGCTTGTTCTTTTAAGTGAAAAACTAAAAAAAAAAGTAACTCGAGTTATAATTTTATTCGAGTTCATATTCTTTTAAATTTGAACTTGAGTTTAGGACTAAAACTCGAGTTTAAGTTTCCCCTTCAACTCGAGTTCAGAAACTCGAACTCAAATTAATGAACAGTATTTTTTATATTTTTAAAAATGTTATAACTTTTTCGTTTTAATTCTGATTGAGATGATTTTTTTTCTATGCATTGACAACGAAAAGACGAATAAAACTCGACCAATATACCCTATTAAAATTTTTCATCAGCATTGAGTTTTTATTAAAATACTATCTAAATACAAATTCAAGTTTTGACTCACTTAAACACAAACTCAAAAAGATTCTTATCTCAAACCATAACTCAAATGTACACAATCAAACACAAACTCAAGTTACAAGTTTAACTCAAGTTATAACTCAAACTCAACTCAAGAATTATACTTAAATTAAACTCTAAAAGAACAAGCACTAATATTTTCGCACAATATTTCACCATTCTCTGAAGCTTCAGTAGCAAATATTCATTACAACACTTCAAACCAAATTCTCTGTATATAAAAACATATTAATCATATATGAATTTGTGATCATGATTCCAAACTCATCATTTATTACTTTAAGGATTATTTTCCTTAATGGCCTCTGATTAGACCGTTTTCAAAATGATCTTGTTTAAAACCGTTCAAGACGCATCGATTAACAGAAATCCAATTAAAATACCTCATCTGTCCACTTCTATCTATGTTGTCCCTTATGGATTTGCTGACATGGCTTCTTACTGACGGTACAAACACCCGTCCATCCCCCTTCGCCTTATTTTAGGTGATCTAAGTTCAATATCAAATGATCAATTTCACCTTATTTTATCCGAAAATGCAATATGGGTCTGAATCTCCAACTATGGCAGTTACAGGCGGCGAGGAAAAAATTTTCAGTGGGCAAATTGAATATCTTTTTAGTACTTTCACTAATCGGGCCGTTCTGAGTCAATTGGCTGCTACCCTTTGATGGCATGCCGACGTCAGTAAATCCATTAAGATATAAACAGAAGTACACAAAAGGAGAAATTTCAAGTGATTTTTCTACAGATTGAGGGTGTTTTAAACTACTTTAAACAATTAGGTGGTATTTTAAAACGATTCGTAATTCATAGGGAAAATAATCCTTACTTAGGCCAATACAGATTTCTCATTCTTTTTTAATACTTTAATTCCACGAAGGAGAAATTAAAATGAAAAAAAAAAGAATGACATTTTAAGTGTATGTACAGAATGTCCCTCTCTCTCTCTCTCTCTCTCTCTCTCTCTCTCTCTCTCTCTCTCTCTTTTAATCTAGAAATTAACGACTTAGTTATAGGATGTGTCTTGATCGGTACACCACATTTGGTATTATCTTCGCTCTTCACAAGTTTCCCAAACCAATAAGCATTATAAGCTAAAAACAATGACGAAATATGCCATCAGTCCAAATTGCCAGATAATGTAGAAGCTAAATATACAGTTACAATGAGCAACAATGTTATTTAAATTCTCAGTTGAAGGCAA
The DNA here is from genome assembly GCA_012066045.3 of Morus alba. NCBI lineage: Eukaryota > Viridiplantae > Streptophyta > Magnoliopsida > Rosales > Moraceae > Morus > Morus alba. Next base: position 992,482 of record CP050235.2, read on the forward strand.
AAAAAAAAAAAAAAAAAAAACATATTATAATATAATTTTATGTAGGTAACATTGTAAAGAAAATTGGAATAGATACGGATCAATAAAGAAAAATTTATACAAAGAATTACGTATAAATCCATATATATATATATATAATATTAATGTGCGTATAAAAAACAATAACAACCAATATATGTGCCAAGTACAATCTTTTATGTTCCATCAAATATCACACAATATTTTAATGAAATAAAAGAAAATTAATATAATCATTTAAAAAGAAATGAAAATGTTGAAGAAGAGGCAACTAAGAAAAGATCACCTCTCTTCATCATAAATCCCAACTAACCAGCGATATCCGTCGAATTGACGACGAAACTCAAAAGAATTCCCTTGTACTCAAGTGCTTTGTCGACGCATCTTGACGTTCCCGTCCTAACCGGAGCTCGAGATCCAATTCCTCGGTCGTCTTCTCCGGCGTCTTCTCCGACGATTCCTCCGCAAAATATGGAATCTGTTGAAGTACTTCTTCACCACCAAAAACTTTGCCTCTATGGCTAGCCATGGCCTGCTGATCATGATATAATTGATCATGATCTCTCACCATAGAATAAGGATTTTTGTTATCAATGTTCAAACCACTTTGTTGTTCACTCAACCTTTCCAACTCAAACGACGTACTACTTTTCTCATCATGCAAATTAGTGTTAGGATCATCATTAATATCAAGTGGGGGATTAATATTGGTGTTTGTTTCCTGGGAAACCTGGTCATTGTTTTCTTCGGAGAATTGCCTGATTCTCGCCCTGTCTCTTCTGTGGATGTTCATGTGACCCCCAAGAGCCTGAGCATTTGAGAATCCACGCTTGCAAAAGTTACAAGTGTAGGACCTTACCTGGCCTGAACCGCTGATCTGATCATCGGAAGTACCCCACTTGATTTGATCGAACTTTTCCATGATCTATCGATCGGAGATAAAGCGATCTTCACCGTTGATCTTAATTTTCTGTTGCAGAGAATTAGTGCTAGTGGACAAATGAAGAATGAGTCATCTGTTTGCCGTTGAGAGAGATGATTTGATGAGAGAAAGAATCTAATAATTGCAGGCTTAGTTAGTTAGCTTCTAAAGATAAGTTTAAATTTAACATGCAAACAAGCGACACTTATTAAATTTCTATTTTTGGTAGATGACCAAAAAGCCCCTTTAGTGGAAAATGATGGTGATTATAGGAGGTGGAAACAAGGCTGGACTTAGTTAATAGGTGAATTAATCTAGCTGTATTTTAGCTCATAATTAATTTTATCAGTGAATTAACTTAATTCATTCTCTTTCCATTTATCTATTAACTAATTAGGACTAATATGTTATGCTAAGTGGAGTGGATGTTTCAAGTTTTCTAAAAGATACTAATTTGATGATTATTATATGTTAGAAGGAAAGTTGAAGTAGTGAACAAGTGACTGAATGTACGTATGATAATTATTAGATATACGGATTACTCATTTATTAAAAAGGAATATTGCGCCTTTTCATCTACTAGTATTGTTGAGATTGTAAATTCTATACCAATAGCCATATGATGGGTCCCACGTATAACAAGTATCAAAAATGCATATAGGTTAAATCTCATGATAACAAAAGACAAATCAATGTCATAACTTAGATGAGATGCATACACATTTTGATCACATTCAAATATTTTTCAAATATTAATTATCTACATTGATATGCACGTAACCTGTGTTTTAACTTTTGGAGTTTTCAAAAGTTAACCTAGTTTTTGTAAGTGTGGAAAGTTCTTCTAAAATTCCGAATAATAAAAATATAAATTGATAGTAGCTAGTCTCGCAAGTATCTTAAAGTGCAACTTTTTAAGATATTAAGCTTTTCTATGGGTAATGGAACGGTATCAGATATTTTTGTTAGGGAGACTCACATATGAAACTGGCTCAACACATTTTAAGAGCCCAACTTGATCTAAAAGGTTAACCTATTAGGTCTTAGGTCATTTTGTGTATATAAACCACTTCACATTCTCATCCACTTTCCATGTGGGATAACACACACATGTACTTTTCTCAACAATCTCTCCCTCATGTGTGTGTTCACCGAGCTCCCCCTCGAATTAAAGTTTTAAGTTGCCAGCACATCCAAGCATCACACTCCAAACGAGAATCAACTCAAGCATGGGAAAGAGAGCCAAAACCATGCACCAAATGCTCCACCATCCGCACATCTGCGGGAACACAAACTCTCCACGGGAGGCAACGTGGAACTGTAACCGAGTGTGATCACTTGACTCATACAAACCATCGGCTCTGATACCACTTGTTAGGGAGACTCCACATGTGAAACTGGTCCAACACACTTTAGGAGCCCAACTTAACCTAAAAGGTTAACCTATTAGGTCTTGGGTCCTTTTGTGGGACAACTTCACATGTACTTTTTCTCAACAATTTTGATGTGTTCTTTTCTATCTAGGAACTGAATCCCATTTCATCCTTGGGCGTTTTAATTAAACGAAAAAAAAAGAAGAAATTAAGAAATGAATATGCACACCAAACTTTTCATTAAACAGTTCTTTATTAATCAACCATTTATATTAAAAATAAATCTAATTAATGCGACCCTATTTATAGAGTATAAACACATGTGATCGCTATCTATATTCCGAACCAACTTAAAAATTATAAATAATAATAACCAATACAATCAATTTGACAGTCTACGACTAAAAGTTTCATGATCCAAAATATTTGGCCGCCCAAAAGATCATTTTGCAGCCAAAGTGTGGTCGCCATAAGTTGAAATGCTACCATAACCTTAATGACCAATTCGTCGGCGACATATTGTACGGGAAGAAACTTAGTTGGCACTGAAAACATTTTACGACCTAAATTATATTTGGTTGCTAAATAACATTTTATGGGAACAAACTTTAGAAACAGAATGTCACTATTTGGAATTAAAATGATTTGATTACAAAAGATATTTTAACGATATTTTTTGGAGACCAAAGAACGGGTTTGTTCGATAAAAGTATCAACTTATAAGACCTGATTAGTTGGTCGCAAAAAATTAAAGAGTTTGTTTGGTTCATGGATTAGAATCATGTGATTAGAACTATTTTTGATTTACATGTATTTTTTGTGAGAAAAAATATTGTAGTGAACTATGAATCATGATTTGAATCAGGGAATGAATCCCTCTACCAAACATCACCAAGTGAAATTGTTTTAGCCCATAATAGTATTGAAGAATTACAAGCCGAACTTTCTAGATAGATAATTGTTTGTGCCTAAATTTTGGATTCGAGTATGTTTTGATCAAACAGAACAATTTGAAGCAAAATGGTTCTTCGAAAACTACATTATTTGCTAATGAAATTTCTTTAAAGTTTTATTCCGTATTTATTAGTACTCTTGTTTTATACCTGACGTCATTTGTTACTTCATGAAAAAATTGTAATGAAAAATTTAAAATTATCATCCAAGTACAATTTAATTAACGTCATTTGAATATTCAATAATTGAATTTGATTAAAGTTACATTATGTAGTATACGAATAAGTAGTCAGAGGCATGGTATATTGATTGTGGAGAAGTAATAAAAGTAAAGATTAATAATTATAGTTTAATCGTAAAATTGAAAATAAACCTTATCGTCACATTAACATAACATGCATTAATATTGCATTGATCTACTATTTCGAAATGATGAAATCACAATTACACATAGACGTACTGGTTTTTTTTTTTTTTTTTTTTTTTTTTTTTTTTTTTCTTGAACCACTTATTAATATGTTGTGGAGAAAACAATGGAGCTTTCTACTACTAAAATTTGGTTGCACCCAATTAATTCGCAATCATATATTGTGTTTGGTCGTAGAAGACCCTTTCAGATGACCAAATACAAGTTTCCAACTATTCAATTTAAAATTTAATTTTCAACAATGAAAACTAATTAAAACGTTATGTTCTATAATTTGTAGTAAAATCGAGGCATCGATACGTCATATGCAATATTTTTGCTCTCCTATCGCGAGTGAAATTAGAGCGAATATGACATTCAGATTTGATTATGCAATTTAATTTTCGTAATAGGTTATAATTATCCGCTTTACCACTTCCTATTAATTGATTAATTAATCAGTGCGCTCCAGAATTTATTAAACTTTTGTTATCCTATATTTATCATTTGCATGTTGGGAACAACAACAACAATAATATATGTTAGTATAGCTGGAAATTCGATGAGGTTGGGGTGCAAAAGTCATTAAGCATATTGTACATATTGATATAGTCATGATGTGGTAGTTGTAGAAATGTCTAAACTAAGATTTGTGAATTGACTCTGGGCAAGTGACATAAGAATTGGTTAAAAGCTTACGTTAATTAATCGAACAGCTCTGTTGATCATGTGGCAATGTATTATCACAGTAGGCATTTGGCTTGATATAGATATTGATAATGACACTTTAGTTTAATTTGTAGTAATTAATATACTACTGTCTGAAAGCATTGGCGAAACGATTCAGTGTGTTTAGCAAACCGTCCAAAACCATGCTAACATATATAATAAACCGACAGAGGTGTGAGAGGGTTTTTATCATTTTATAACATGTGGAGTGAGACTAACTGTTGGGATTTTGGTCTTGATATTTGCCTTATTCAGCTTTGATTAATTTTTTTATGTTGGCATTATTTTGAGCGAGATTTGATGATGATCTGATTGAGGGATGATTGACAACAAGGACATTATTTGGGGGATGTTTTGTTTTGAGTTTTGCTGCAGGTTTCCTTTTGGAGAATTTTAGATTGCTTCCTTTTTGCTTGATATGAGGATTTCGAATTCCTATTGATGATTTAATTGAGAGTCTGTTTTCGAAACTTTGTGTCTAATTGAAAGCAATAAGAAAACTTAGATTATGCAGCAAACATGATTGGGAAACTGTGTCAAATTAGTTGTATTTGATTGATTTGGAAAATGTCAACTTATGTGCATTGTTGGAAAGTTGAAATTTGATTGGGAAAGTCGTTTCTGCTTTGAGGTATTATTCGATGCAGGTTCATGAAGTGATCTGCAAGAAATATACTGCATTTATGGAAGAGATATTCGGATTCTGCAGAAAGTTGACTTTGGCTCGGATTTGAGAACTCTATTGCAGTATTTGTTGCAACAAAGTACGCAACAGACTGCGAGTCATGGACTGCATTAAAGTTTCTTATAGCTAGCATGTTTGGCTATTTAATTAGAGTTTCACAAAGGTCATAGCATGCGTTGAGAGCCTTAGAATTTCAGAGAGTCAAATCATTTTGTAAACACTTGTATTTTTATTTCTTCTGAAGAAGGAATTTGGGTTTTCGGGAGAAAACTAAGAGTTGAAGGGATTTTAACGTGAAGTCGAGGGGACCTCGCTAAGCAAGTCCATTGGTATCAAATAAGGTCACTAACGTGATTTTGGTGAGGTCTTGGGTGTGCCGGTTATTTTGCAGGATGGATATTATGAGAGAAGGAGGCTCGGTGATGAAACCATCATATCTTGAAGGTGTCAACTATCCCTATTGGAAGGCTCGCATGAAAGTCTTCATCAAGACTATCGACGAGAAGGCGTGGCGATCTATTTTAATAGGTTGGGGCCTCTCACTTGTTTATGAGATTAAAATCTCATTCAGCAACAATTAAGACAAAGAGATCAAAGTTAAAACTAAAAACTGGATTTGGAGACAAAGGATAAGAGAAATCAAAGTCTCATATCTCTTTGATCATGAAAACCACCTACAAAACTTCAAGATTCTACAAGACTATTCTCAAAACCGGGTTACCTAAAGAATTTTGAAGAAAGCCCTTTGTTTTCTAACTAAATCAAGCTTTTTTCGACGAGAAGGTGTGACGATCTATTTTAACAGGTTGGGGCTTTTCACTTGTTTATGGGATTAGAATCTCGTTCAGCGACAATTAAGACAAAGAGATCAAAGTTTAAACTATAAACTAGATTTAGAGACAAAGGATAAGAGAAATCAAAGTCCCATACCTCTTTGATCATGGAAACCACCTGCAAAACTTCAAGGTTCTACAAGACCATTCTCAAAACCGAGTTACCTAAAGAATTTTGAAGAAAGCCCTTTGTTTTCAAACTTGAAGAGAAGTGGACTAGTGATGAAGATAAACTGGCCAACAGTAACTCCAAAGCCTTAAACACTATTTTCAATACCGTGGACATTAATCAATTTAAATTGATTTCCACTTGTGAAACGGCAAATGAGGCGTAGGATATTCTCCAGATGGCACATGAAGGCACATATGCTGTGCACGCTTCAAAATTGCAAATTCTAACAACTTGCTTTGAGCATTTGCATATGGAGGAGAATGAATGCATTGCTAACTTTAACTCAAAATTTTGTGACATTGCCTGTGAAGCTTTTGCTTTCGAAGAAAAATACCAAGATGCCAAGTTGGTGAAGAAGACACTAAGGTCACTTCTTGTACGTTTTGCCTACAAGGTGGCAGCCATTAAAGAAGCAAAAAACATGGTCAAGATAAGACTTGATGAACTCATAGGTAATCTCTAAACCTTTGAGATGATTTTCTAGAATCCAAAGAAGAATCAAGGCATAGCGCTCCAAGCAGATATGGAAGACTCTACAAAGAGAGATGGGTCCGATGACGTTTAGGACCTAAATAAATCCCTTACTGTTCTAACAAAGAATTTCAATAAACTTCTGAAAAAGATAAACAAAACAGGGAAATTTTTTGAAAATTCACAAAACAATAATTTCCAAAAAAACAAGTTGTCTTCATCACATCAGATTAAAGGAAAGGAAAGAAATAGAAGAATTTAGTGTCAGGAGTGTGAAGGTTTTAGTCACATACAAGCTGAGTGTGCAAATACTCTAAAAAAGAAGAACAAGGTGGCCATGACGTCAACATGGAGTGATGATGATCAAATGTGAGTAAAGATCATGAAGAGAATACCAAGAATTATGTAGCTTTTATTGTAAGTATTGAACTCCCGAGTTACAAGTTATTGAATTCTAATGCTGCAATAGAATTCGGCGGCGGTCCTGATGATAAAGATTTCAAGACTGATTCTGATGCTGAAAGTGATGATGAAGACTTGAGTCTTAGCAAGATACAAGAGGTTTACACAAAGATGTACAACAAGTGGCTTTGGTATGCAACTTAATAAGTCACTCGTGGAGGAAGTTGCTCGTCTTACAAAGGAGAAAGAAGAATTGAAGAGAGCAGCAACCAATTATGAGATTTTGGCCACACTTAAGTTGGCCAATTATGAAACCAGACTGAAGTTGGAGCAAAAAATTTATGACAATTAATAAGGCTAGATTCTTATTACGCTACGTCATTAAATTACTATATTTAATGCTTATGAGAACGTAATCATTGAAAATTCATATATACTTGCACAAAATACTATATATATATATATATATATATATATGCATACATGGAGTTTAATACTTCATCCCATATTAATTATATCTAAGGCTTAGTTTGGTATTACTTTTAGCTTTGAAAATCAGCTTATGCTTGCGGCAAAAGCTGATTTTAGTGTTTGGTAAATCTTCTAAAAAGTGTTTTCTGAAGAATTTTTGAAGAATCTACAGCCAAAATCAGAAGCAGGGCAAAGGCAACTTTAGCTTTTAGATTGTGCAGAAATTAACATAGTATAATTAATGAAACTTTAATAATACCCATAATTCTCTTAATAAAATTTAAAATTTATAATCTTCTAAATCTAAAATTCAAACTCGTAATATAACACAATAATAAAATAAAATAAAATAATAGTAATATTGTAACAAATAATATCATAATTATAAAAATAACTCTAATATTATTATTTTATCATATAATATGATATTATAATTATTATTTTATAATAATAATATATATTATATTGTTTTGATATAATTATATTTATTATATAAATAATAATATAATAATTAATATAATTAAATATTTATATAATCTTATAATTCTAATATTATTGTTTTAAATATGTTATGGTTATATAATATATTAATTATAATATATTTGTTTAACATAATATAATAATGATTATATATATATTATATGATAGTATAGTATAATATAATATAATATTGCTGTAATTTTTAATTATATTCTAACTGAAATATTATTATTTCTTATGTAATATTATAATATGTTTTATAATATTGTAATTATATTAACCATTTTAATAATATTAATATATTCTATATCATAATTATATAATAATAGTTTTTTATTATATTAAAATAATAATAAATATATATTATATTGTAATTATATATATTATAATATAGTGTAATATAATATAGTTGTAATTTTTAACTATCCACTACAATTCACCCTCATAATTTATCAAACGCTATTACTCTGATTTTAGAACCAGCATAGTTAGTATAATTATAGTTGACTAAACACTCAACTACTTTTTGTAAAAATTATTTTTTCTTTCAGCACAACTAAGAGTAATTTAGACCTTTTTATAAGAGATAGCTGCATGTGCTTGCATATCAATGGCCATAAATTTATTCCTTTATTTGACATTTAAAACTATGTGGTTTAACTTTACTAATCACTTTTTGTACTTTTGTTTTTTCACAGTTTTGATCCATTATATATGATAGGATTACTAGCATATATTGTTATAGTTTCTAATTTTATCTTGAAAAATTAGAAACTATGTTCTTATTCTGCCGGCCGTCCTTTCTGAATTTGAAGCAATAAGTAAGGCAATATATTTTCTGTCATTGTTACTTGTAACGAACAATTAGTGAGTCATTGTTTTTATCCTATAAGTCGCTAGTAAATCCTTGCCTTGTTGTGTTATTTTCAAAATTTCCAGCCAATTATTCGATGGAAAGCTACGATGCATAGAAGGTTAAACAATTGTATATTAAACTGATCTCTCTTTTCTCTTAACCACAGTTAAAAAACCTTTTATTGTTAATCTAGCTAATTATTTTTTTATTGCTACATGTGGATGCTAAATATTTAGCAGTGATGCTTTTCAGAAAACTAAAAAAAAATGTAATTACATGCCACCCGTTTTATGAGTGAAATTATTTCACTGGAGGAAAATCCTTGTGGCTGTGTCGTTGACACAACCAGAAAGTGGTGTTTTTAGGCTTGAACAAGGGTTATTTCAAATTCAGAAATAGTACGAAATAAGCTAATATGAAAAGCTTAAGAAAGTATATAGGTAAACTTTTAGTTATAGAAATTAATAGGTCATAATTTGTCAAGTTATGGTTCATAATTAGATAAGTTATGGACAAACTTGTCAAGTTATGGTTCATAATCAGACAAGTTATGGACAAAAACTGTGAATTATAGACATTAACTTGTCAAGTTATAGTTCATAACCAAACAAGTTAACCAGACAAGTTATGGACAAAAACAATAATTTGGCCTATTTATTAATTTATGTAACTTATTGGCCTATTAATTTTAATTCATCTCAAGTCTTAGCCTATTTTCTTCTTTCTTCCTTCCAAATTTAACCCTAAATGGCTAGAAGAATATGGTTGTCACACTTTCGGCCTTATAAACCGTTTGGTTGGGGGATTCGTCCCCCGATTCGAATCATGATTCGTGGTTCACTACAGTAGTTTCTCTTACAAAAAATACACGTAAATCGAAAATGATTCAAATCACATGATTCGAATCCCTGAACCAAACGGACCCTAAAATACCACAAAGCTTATCAGAGTGGCAATTTTGGTATTTACTTTGATGAAACCTGGTTTTAAACATGTGTAGATCACGTGACCCATTTGTTAAAGTCAATATAAGAGGGCAACGATGATGCGATGATTATGTGAGCAAAGTAGGAAGCCATACTTGTGGTCAAAGCGAGGAAACATTTGCAATTTTAATTTTTATTTTTTATTTGTAAAAAATACCTTTTATCAAAATTCTAAAATATATTAATGTGTTTCAAGTTACTATTTTTTTCTTTATAAGCAGATATGTGACCTATATGTGTTTAAAAATTTAATTTTTTATTGAGATAAGCATCAAAATTGTAATTTTTAATAAGTTCGAGGTTAGTTTTATGTCATTCAAAATTATAAAAGCTAAAATGAGGCAATCCTATTTTTCAGAGCTAAATTTAAATAATCTGAAGGCAACCGCTTGAGTAATCTTAAGGAAAAAAGCACACAAGTATGCCCCTTGTAAAAGTCACAATTTATTTCCGCCCTCCAAATAATGACTCTTTCAATACTATCCTCAAATGGACTAGTCAGAGGTCAACAACATATGTGTTACTAAAACTATGAGACTAATATTGACAAATATTCTTTTAAAGTGTATGAGTTAAGATTTTTACAATTTATTTTTTATTTATAATCTTTTTAGTTCAAATAATTATACTAACAAAAGGATATTATTAAGACAAAAAGGTAAAAGTTCATAATCATATACTCTTAAAGTAAATTATGTAATTTTCTCAAATTACAACCATTGATAAAAAATGTTATCTACAAGATTACCTTTGGTGATCCACCATTTGTTGGTCACAAAAAGTGATCTGGTAGATTATTTTAATAATTGGACAAATTTTTTTATTTTTAAAAAAGTCGATCATCTCAACTTCATGTCAAGAGAGTAATATGATAGATTATTTTATGTAAACTACATGATTATTTTTATTTTCAAATAAAAACCAAAACTATTCAAATGTCTTCGTTCTCTGAAGAAAAAAAGAAATCTAGTGGTTTCTTTAATTTTTTTTTTTTTTTTTTTGGTAATCTTCCATGTTACTTTTTTTTTAAAATTATTATCAACACTAAAAAATCGACGGCTAGCTTGCCGGTTATCGGCGTTGTAGACTAGCTTTTGAAGGCATCTGGTAGATTACCAGACATAATCTCATAGATTACCTTCTTGATTGGTATTATAATTTCAGTAAATTGTGTATTGCTGAGCGTTGATTGGACTGAGATCGTCTGTCCATTTTCTTTGTCCTAAACTTTGTCTCCTGCTATAACTTTTTGACGCATCATCTCAATAAAAAAAAAAAAAAAAAAAAAAAAAATACACTAACTGCGTTAAACTCCCTAAATCTCCATACATGAACTATTCGATCATTAACCCCAACTCTGATCTTCTTCTCATCATCCATTTCTATTACAGTAGTATTACTCCTTTATCGATGACGGTGACGGTGACGGTGAATATGACCTAAAGTAGCTCCTCAATATCGATGGGTGAACCCCTTTTGTGCATCTTGTCTGTCTTTGTAAGTTTGATATTCATTCAATTCATGGAAAATCTTGTTGGAAGCAGATTGAAAAACAGTACATGAAAGTCAATATTGATCCTTGTTCCAAGATTGCTTGATAAAAGCAAAAATATTGTGGGTTATGGCTTCTGGCTTTATGGGCAATAAGTTTTTTCCTTCTTATCCTTTTTTTTTTTTTTTTTTTTTTTTTATGGTTTATGCTAACGAAGGCTGGTCATGCGTCATGCTTATATATATATTAACTTTACCCAAATTTCAGCAGCGAAAAAAAAAAAAAAAAAAAAACCAAATTTGAGCAACTAAAAAAAAAAAAAAAAAAAAGTATACCCAAACATGTTCAATATATTGTTTTGGTTGTATGGTACAAGGGTAAAAACTGATCTAACCGACTCGACTGAAAAAACCGACTAAAACTACCCAAATATTAATTGAACCGGGTTAAAACAAAACAACAGGTGAACCGAATGGAACTAAACCGGTTCTGGTGGGTTTGATTTTGGTTTAGAGTTTGTTCTGTTTGGTTAGAACCGAACCGACCGAACCTCAGTCATGAGGCTGAAAAGTTACACGCTAACAGGTAGCTTCAAAAGAAAAGCAAATGAAAATAAGACAACTCGGCTATACACGTTGCATCGTTAAAATAACGCGCTCGGGTTAGAAAACGTTTTCCAAACCAAAACGAAAATGTAAAGATTGCCTTAAAATTTCTTAACGGGAAGTCACGAGCACGAATTTACTATTAAATTTCGTCCCACATGCTATAAATGCTTTAAGCTAACGAGTTTTTACTCTACTTGAGTATGGAATGTATCTAAAGTTTGTGTCTATATCTTATATATGTTTATATGCATGTGTTTGTATATGCAAATGTGAAGTGAGCTCGTGAGGAACTTCGTTCCATGCAAATATACCCCTTAGCTGTCAAACAACCATAAATAATTGTACTCCCCCATGAACAACTAACACAATGACTCAGGAAAATATGCTTCAAAATCCTAATTCGTTAAAATAAAGATTTGGAATATTTATCATAATTCCTATTCAAAGAAATCGCCTGCAAGCTCATGAACACACACACACACACACACACACATATATATATATATATATATATATATATATGTATGTATGTATATATACACTGAGAATATGTGATATCCAATCAATTTTCTCAATTCTATATTGACTTTCCTTTGAAAGAAGAGAGAAAAGACATCTGATGCCCATGTGCACTACTGTCAATGCCTCCCAAAACTTCAAATAGACCTTTCTGTACACTCTCAGACCTATCCAACTCATGGCCTCGAACAAGACAAACCCCAACCAATTACCATTAAACCGTCTTTACACAAATCTGGTACTTAGTAGAAGCCAAAGCAAACGATCTCACATTCCATAAAGATCAAGTTCTTATGTGTATATTATACAATATGTAAAACCAATATTTATTTTTTATTTTTTTCCTTCAAACTATGCATCGTAGAAAACAAAGTCCCACACCCACGAGCCAAATGGAATCACTCTAATCATTTAATAGGAAACAATCTCACTTTCATAACCCTTTAATGGAATACTCTTGTTCGGTATGACTTAAATTCCTTCTGAGACTTTTAGCCACTTTTTCTTATTTCTCTCAGTTTCCCTGCAAATCCCATTTAAGTCAGGAAGAAGTTCCATCGAATGACATAAAAAGGAAAGAAAAAAACGACCCGGAATGATCGCCTTGTCTCCTGTATGCCTAGGGTTTTGGGTTTATAGGTAGAGACTAGAGTAATATTTAAAGAAAGTTATTACTTTATACTTATGGTTTATAAATACGTATATAGGGTTTGTTGCTGATCGATGGTTATAACTAAATAATGCAAACACTAGAAATTTAAAAAGAAACACAGGACGGTTTCATTTTATAGAGCCTAAAGGGGATCGTGATGCAATAATATTCTCTTATGATAAAAAAAAAGTGAGATGAAAAAAAAAATGGCAAATTTTTAATTAGAGTGATTCCATGTAGTTGGTGGGCTTTTTGGAAGGATTAAGAAGAGAAAAGGAGAGAGAGAAAAAAGTGAGAGTTAACACAAGCAAATGGACGTATTCGGAAGGCATATTGAAAGTGCAACAGATCTGATGGTGATGATAATAATACAAGAGAAAAGGGAATCCATGTTGGGATGTATGTGACTTTATTTATATATGTGTGTGTGTGTGTGTGTGTGTGTGTATATATATATATATATAGGCTCGTAATCCGGTGTTTTGTGGGTTAGTTTAGTTGTTTATCTGATGGAATGTCAGTGAGGTACTGAATGGGAAAAAGTGCGCTCACGGTATTCCATGCAGTTTTTAGTCAGTTTCTTCACCCCTTAAACCCCACAGTTATACCTTAATCTAATAAACTTCTAATCTTTCTCTCTCTCTCTCTCTCTCTCTCTCTCTCTCTCTCTCTCTCTCTCTCTCTCTCCTCTAAGAGAGAAAAGAAATAGAAAGCATCTCTCTCTCTCTCTCTTCCCCAAAAACCGAGATATTCCATCTTAAACTATAAATTCTGAATATGCATTTGTCTATACATGACTTGATTATATGTAGATCAGGCTAGCCAAAAGTATTACTGTTAGGTTTAACACTCCATGCCAACCAACGACACTAGTGTAACTCTGTGCAGTTTGAAAAACAAAAAATGAAAACAGATTTAGTTAATCATTTTGGCGACAACTTGTTAATCGAAAAATTCAGTAGATTTTTTCACTTTGCCCTAAATTAAGATGGATATATTACATATATATACATACATATATATATATATATATATAGACACACACATATCGCTGTTTGCTCATTAAGGTACTAGCTAGAATAAATTTCCCCTATTAAAGTGCTGCAAATTATAAGAATAGTACACTTGTGGAAGATTAATGAGTTAGCTTAGGGATTATCATAAAAAATTTTCTCCATTTTCTCTTAAACATGGAAACAATCGTCGCGGATCAACAAGTGCAATGCTTTTCTATATTTCTTGTATATATGTACAGCTATAAACAAAATATATCCAAATCACAAGAAGAAATATATATTCTACATGAAAAAAAAAAAAAAAAGAACTTTCACGCTTTTAATTTTTTGGTACCAAATTGTATATCGTTATTGTTACAATATTCAAACTTTAGATCATAAACAGGAAACTTTTAGCTATAAAACCATATATAATTAAAGTGAAGCAAAAAAAGTGAACTTGAAAAGTACGAAAAGCCAAACAACAGAAATGAATAAAAGGTACAAGTCATATATATGTATGTCCATATATCAGATCAGTCAGAACTCCCGGGGGTTCCAAAAGGTCTAGTACTTTACCTTATAAGGTCGGTCGCCAAGCCTGAGCTCAAGATCTAAGTCTTCTTCGGAACAATCTTGGCTGAGTTCAAATGCTAATTCCGTTGACCGCGGAACATCATCGTCATCATCATGTGATTCGACTAATCTAGGAGAAGTTTGTAATGATGAATCGGTAATTCTTCTTTTCTTGCAACTCATAGTAGTCTCTTCCTCTTCACCAGTACCTGACAAAGTTGGACAAGAATGGCAGACTACCAAATTTAAACTCACTGACAAATCGGTCTTCACATGATAGTCTCCCTTAGCCCTACATGATCCTGCAGATTCCACATGAGTTATTGATGAAATCTTATGTCCTCCAATATGAGTTTTTCTGATTACTAATATTGTTATGGTTATATCTGTCAATTCTAGCCAAGTTTGACCATGATTGAGAGGAAGGACTGATTATTATATTTGAACTCTTCTTATTGTTTTCTTGTAGAAGAGAAGAAGAAGAAGAATTAAAAGGAGGGATCAGGACTTGCTTGTCATGGCAACTCTGTTTACAAGGAGGCGGAGATGCAATAAAATTTGCGGTCGCGGGATCATGATCGGAATTAGGGTTAGGGCTATAGACCAAGGCACAAACTTGAGAGGGGTATTGGGGTTGACCGAAGGATGTGATTAAAGGAATACTATTCTGAACAGGAATATTATTATTGTGAAGTTGATTTTGATGGAGGATTTCACGGTGGAGATCCGGCGGAGACTGCTTTAGTCTAGCTCTATCTCTCCTGTGGACGTTCATGTGACCTCCAAGAGCTTGAGCCGACCGGAATTCTCTTCTACAAAAGCTACAAGAATAAGATCTTGGAGGCCATATACACCCTCCGAGAGGACCCGATGCATCTTCTGCGAAAGCTTGTTCTTCCCACGAATCATCATACAACGACGCTTTGTTCGGAACATGAGGATCATGAGAAGTACTGATCAGACCGCGCTTTCGCTTCGCCCACACCCAGTGCCGAGCTTCATCCATAGTACTATGCAGTACTCAGAAAGAGAATTAGGAAAAAGAAGAATATATATATATATCTAACTTGGAGAGTATATATATATTGTATACTTATAAGGCTACATGGGTTTAATTTTGTGAAGGCAGAAAGAGAAAGAGGGTGAGAGATTGCTTGGAGGAAATGTTTGCAAGGTGAAGTGGTGGGTACTCTTCAATTTGTGTCTTAGTGCAGCTACTCTTTTGGGGTTTTGTGTTTGGCTTCCAACACATTCCGTCAGTGACTAAATTAACGGGCACTCCCTTCTTTTATTAAACACAATATATATATATATATATATATATATATATATATATATACACACACACACACACACACACACACGCACAAATAAGTAAATACATTTATAAATATAATTACATTAATTATATATTGTGTATCTTTCTTCCGAGGGGGGAACCAAAGGGTTTATAAAATATGTGGGACCTGATAATGAGTCTATTTGTTAGATGAAGAATGTGGTTGCCAGACAACAGTCTGACTGAAATCTCCTATAAGAGCTAAGAAGAATTGGAAAATAATTATGTTTCAATAATTATTCAACGTTTGTGTGTGCTTGTTAGATGTAATCTCATCATGTCACAAAAGTATACGTATGATAGTACATGTGTTCTTATGACCACTATATGGTAACTCTTTTAATTTTTTAGCTGTTCTTGTTGGTTTTCTCCTGTAACTAATTTCCGCTACAGAGTACTATAATTATAGACGTAATTGTAGTTAGCTTTTTATAAAGAGGCCGGAAGAATTTGCAATAAAGAGCTTCACGTAAATGATCAACATTACTAAGATAACCAGATACTCAAATCATCTGTCTAATTTTCGTGTCCAAAATGATATTCTGTCCAATCATATATATATATATCATTGGCATAAGAATTTCAAAGAATATGTGTGACATATTGCATTTTGAATATTTTTAGTGGTTAGTCTGACTGGTACAGGATAAAATAGTGCTAACTTAGTAATTGGGTCTGCGTATTTGACGCTAATTGTTCTCTCTGTCAGTTTATTCAATGTATGACGTCATGAATTCACACTCTATTATAATCTTCTTTGAATTCCTGTTGATGATTTTGTTTTCTTACACACACACACACACACACACACACACACACACACACACACACACACACACACACACACACACACACACACACACACACATATATATATATATATATATATATTTCTCTTTTTTATTTTATTTTATCTTTAATTTGAACTATCAAATCTAGATATTACTCATCATCATAAAACTACACACACACACACACACACTGTTTAGTACAACTCAAAGTTTCAGCTAGCATTTAAAAGGGCTACGGAGCCCTCCTTTACTTTCTTACGGAGAAAGGTACAAAATTATAATATCACTAAATAAGAAGGAAGCATTCAAAGAACTTCATAATTGTAGCCAAAAATGGTGGGCACAGGGGAATACAGACCTCTAATTATTTCCGACTTTTGGGGCCGGAGCAGATGAGATGCCTTTGTTTTCATTTACCAAAATTAAGTAAGCTAAATTGGAATTAAATCATCCATTATTTTCAACGTGATCTCAGTATTTTGATTTTCTTTCCAAGAAGGTGGGCCATCTGATGTACATAACACGTACATATACGTATGTGTTAACTGTGTATACATATTTATATTATATATATATATATATATGTATTTATATGATCAATCAAAATCTCACACATGAAAGACAATAAATTATTGGAAAATCTTTCTTTGGAAGCATGTCTTTTGAAGCAAGTACTATTACCTTCAACGGTATATATGGTAACAAATTGTATCCGAAGAAACAACGACTAATGACGATTGATATTGAATAATACTTTATTATACTTTTGAGCGTAATTAGCCCAAAGAGAAATGCTAGTATCACTCTTAATTTTTATTACTTAATTTGCTACTCTTTGCATTTATTATTTGACACATAAACTTCATTAACATGATATAGTATTATTTGAACAGAAAATTAAATGAGATAGTGAAGTATATGTGTCAAACAGTGAATGCGAAGAGTGGCAAAAACAATGATGCCATCATTTTTCTTAGTATAAAACAGTATAATAATAGCAATTTTATTCTATGTCTTGTGTAATTAGTATAAAAAAGGTAACAATCGTATGGTAACAATTGATGTTTGTCGATATTAATAGAAATGTTTATCTTATGTAAGGTAGTACTGCACGGATGGGATAATCAAATTTATTTAATAATATGAGTGATTCATTATTTGGAAGGTGATGCAACTAGTCTTAAGGGAAGTGACTTCACCCCCTAAAAAAAAAAAAAAAAAAAAAAAAAAAAAAAAAAGGAAGGCTTTGGGGGAAGTGCAGAAATGTATATGTGCGTGGACCATAAAAGATTCTAATTGGATTGTAGCTTTTATACTGATCTATTTAACTATTTACAATATTTTCTGATAAGAAGAGCCATTCAAAGCATTTATCAAATATCATATAGCATATATATCGCATTCCTGTGAATAGCAGAGAATCAAATATAACATTACAAATTAATTCTTTTAAAGTAAAAAAAAATAATAATCTACTTATTAGTGAGCGGGAGCTTTTTGAACCCCTACCAATAATATATGGAAACATTACAAATTAATTCTCGAAGAGGATGAATCTAACAAGCGGATTCATCATGTTTCCTTTAATTTCACTTCAATAATACCATGACACGGTAATTAAAATGTCATGTCAATTAGAAATATTGTTTCATATCAATTAAAAAAATATGTAGGTAAAATAGCTTAAGTGACATGAGATTATATTATTATAGAACACAAAAGTAGATAGGCAATAAGGTTATATGAGCCTGATCTTTATAAAGCCCTAGATACCAATGATCAAATATGCTTTAATAGAAAATCTTCTTCTGTCATAAAAAGAAACAATAAACCATAAAACAGGCCAGCTTATAAAATTTGGATCAAAGTCTAATGGTTCGGTTGATTATGCAATGTAAAAACTACACACCATTACATATTTTTGAGGTGAGAGTTAATCTTAGCAAGGTTTACTCTATCTCCTTTTCCCTGCAAAGGGTTCCTTTTCTTTTTGGTGTAGGTGGGCAGCGGCTTGTGATTCTCTCACGTTAGAGGTCTGTTTTCTTTCTAAATCTGTTTTGCTTCACCGATAGTGATGCGGCTTCTTTGTCCATTTTCAGCGGTAGTCAACTTGGTATTGGAGTTTTCATCATTGTTATTTAGGTTTTACTTGTTTAATTATTTTAAGTTTTGTATTTTTCAAATAAAAACAATTTTATTTTCACTGTTTTAGTGTGTATTTTTGTTTTACTACTTTCTATTGTGATAATGGAGGTGGTCTCCACACCTTTTGAGTACACACTTTGTTCTTTAGTATGGAGTCTATTTGGTGGCGTTTGTGCTACATTGCATTGTTGTGGCTCTCAATATCAAAAGTTTCTATCCATTGTATAGTTCTAATCAAAAAGAGATTTATGTGAGCTCGTTCTTGTTGTGCCAAAGTAATTTTTATTTTTAGACCTGTAACATACATTTTATCCATTGAGCGTTATTAGGTTGTACTCTCAATTGATGGTTTACCTTGTACCAATAAAATTTCCCTTTAGACAAAAGGCAAGTTTATAGAATATTAGAGAATTAGTAATTTGTAATCGAATTAATTATCTACAAATTTTATACTTGTTTTGACATTTTTTATGGGCATTGAATATGATATTGTAATGAGCAGATTACATTAATTAATTTCTTTGTTTCAGTTTTTTTTTAATAACTAATTTGTATAATAATTCAATAACAATCAATGTGCAGATTTAACTTCAAATCAAATCACCACTATTTGTCCTTCATTTGGAATTATCTCCTCAACGTATCCTGGTTAGTGACATTAATTTTAAATGATCATGAGAGGGATAGCTTGAATTAGGGGCAGCAAAAACATCCTAATAAGGTATTGGAATGCAATTCCGATCTTTATCCCGTACCAAAATCTTTACACTAAAATTAATAAAATAAGGAAAACAAAGTTACAAATTTTTTTTTTTTAAACCCAAATTTTTGAACTACACAAAAGCAAAGAGAATTAAAAGCTAGATTAAGATCAAGAAAAACACTAACAATAAACCTAGAAGTTAAAAGAAAAACCACCAAATGTTTTACTTTCTTAGTCAAACTTGTTAATCTGAAAACAATTTGGTGAGAAAAGATGCTAGGGTTTTTCTCATTCACTTTCATTAATTAATAACATCATAAGGTTTATATAGACTTGCAAAATAAATCAAAACACTATTCTACTCTTACTAAAGATAAAAAAAAAAAAATAATAACCTAATTTAACAAAACTAAGAAATGTGTTAATAAAATCTCTTAATAGTAAAACCATAAAAGGAAAAACCTGAAAAGAAAAAAAGAGTTGCATGATCCACCTGATCTTCAAATAGAAAGTTCCTATCGACCAAGTTAATATTTAGACTTCCCTAGCATACTATGACCAATGAAACTGTTGTAGAAATCTGGAGACCAGCAGGAGTCTTAGATCAAGTGCACCACCTGAGTCGAAAGCTTATTTGCCAGATTATTAAGCAAACAGGTTAACCACATATGAAGAATCATTATTCAAAACATTAGATTATTCCAGTTGAAATTATTATTACTGTTGCAATTAAGTATGTCTCAAATTGCAAATAATCATAAGATATTTCAGCTGAAGGTGTACGACTAGTTGACTTCAAGACTGCAGTTTGGAGACTAATGGTGACGTGGCACTAACAGCTGGCATTTTAAAGGTTGGCTCTAGCTTGTAATATAAGACCAGTTTGTTAAATAGTTTACAGGATAAAAAAAGGAAAAGCACTTTTGTAACAGACTTTGAGAGTGAAGATTTGAGAGAGAAATTCTTGGGAATTTTTGGATTTGTAATTTGGGGCTCTGGAGAGTTTGTTTCTTGGGAAATTTGGTGAGAAACTGAGACGCTGTTTCTATAATTGTTCTTAAGTGATCTTTGTAAAGTCTGTAATTCTGGTGTATACTTGTTGACTAACTAGTGGATTGAGTTAAGGAAGACATCCCTGTCTTGGATTAAGATCCACGAGGGTCCGAACTAAGTAAATCACTTGTCTCTTTCTTTGTTTGTCTTTTGATTTCTGGTTTGCTATTTTGTGCGGTTCTTTGGCTTTTGTTGTCGTGTTCTTGGCGCAGATTCTAGGATAACTTTCTACAATTATATTTCGTTTCTGTTAGTTTTGTTGACTTTTTAATCATGTCATTGTAATATGTATGTGGCAAAAAGCTATAAGGGTATTTCTGTTAAATCCCCATGATCCTGCGAGGGCTGTGGAAATATATTACAAATTATAAACCTTGTGCGTGTTTCGACATAAAAATTAATACGATTGTATATAAAAAAGTAGTTATACCTTTGTATAAACAACAAATTAGTTTGAAAAACTACAAGAGCAAGTTGTCAATAGGATAGAAAGAATAGTATAATTAATGGAAGGAATCACATGTATATGTATAAGTGTTGTATCATGCATGCTTGACCAAATTATTCATTGAGTACCCAATACCTCCAAAGGACTAGACAAAAAGGATGAATTAATAGACATCTTGGTGTCGCTATAGCTATTCTTTACTTGGAAATAAATATTGGCAAAGATTATTTAAGACTCCCACCTTCTATTAAATACACAACTAAGATTGTCCTGTCCTTCAAGATTCTACTAAGAATGTCTTTCATTCCGGTTTCCCTTCAAAACTTAAAACTGTCTTCCCCTGAAAACTACAAATTCTTCTCCTGAAGAACAACAAAAACAGATGCTAACCAAATGATGTGACTCACTAGAGTTTTGAGACTCAAAAGGCATGCATAAAATAAGCTAGAAACTTTAATTAAATAGTCAATCACAACAGTTATCAAAATGTCTTTAATGCAAGCCGCTATACTCAATTTGTTGGAACAATTTCTACAACGCTGCTGTCAAAACTAATTTGAAAATCAATAATGCTAATTCTTAAAATCTTCTCATATAAGACCACACGAACTTGGACATATTCCGACTGAAACATGGGTGATTTGCCCAGCCGAGCAAAATCTCAATTACAAATCAATTATTCTATCAATTTCCAACTTACCAAAAAGGACCAAAAGTTGACCAAATCATATTTCTTCAAAGTAGAAACTTCCCAAACGATATATTCTACAGCAAATTAACTTATAAAACAAATATTCTCCAGCAAATCAAAGATCTTATCAATTTTCAACTTTCCAAAAACATCAAAAGTTAACTTTCTCCAAATCAAATCAAGTTAATTGATTCTAAACACTTTCTAAATAAACTTTCCCAAAACATATCAATAGCTGCCATTCAAACTTTAATCAGATCAATCGCCAACACATGTCCAAAATAATGCCAACTCCAAAAATTAATCCAATTCAAAATTCCCAACAATAATTAAGGCCTCTCGGATCCTAATGTAGAACGAAAAAGAAATTTTGGTTTATACGTTTATTGTTCAAGATAGACGCTAACTCATATAAGTACAAAACTACATTTATATATATGGATATATATGGACGGTTTTCAATGATTAAGTTCGCATTGTGTTTATCCCTCAAATATAAAAATTTAATGAAGGATGTGATATGATAATATATAAATTTTTTTTAATCAATTATCATTTTTTACAACCGTCAGATTAAGATCTTATATGACTAAAATAATGATATACATTAATAAGTAAGCATTAGAATAACCATTAAAACAACACTCATATCTGTGGAGGCATGAATTTTTGATGTAATAAACACGCAAAATACGTACGTGTATGAATAAATATACACATACTGTTTATTTTTATTGTTTATAATATATATTAATATAATTCGTCATTTTTAGATGTGAAATGACAGTGATTAATAGAGTGGAAAAGAATATGCATGGTATGATTTGAAGCCCACCCTATAATTACAATATTATTATCTTAACAAAAAAAAAAAAAAAACAATATTATTGTCCTAGAAGCTATACGATGACTTAGCATGTTCTGAATTTAATAATTTGAAAAGTGATAGGATAATTTATCTTTCTGGCTTCTTCCTAAAAAGTCTGTGGAAATTATTCGTCATGTAGTACTTTTCCGAGTACTGTCGGTAAGGTAATTTTATTTTGGGGAAAATTTATTGGCTTTTTAAACAAAATAAAGACAAGATTAGGTGCAGCAGGTGCCAATCTAAAAAACTAATAATTAAAAAAAAAAAAAAAGATAACTTTAGAAGCACATGTATTTTCGATATAATTGTTCTCAATAATAGGTATTATGTATGTATAGTATGGTCGCAAATAAATTACAATTAGATAATCCGCCATAAACTGTGCGTTCTTTGCTTCTGCTTCCTTTTTTTATTGAAAAATATACCAAACGAAATAAATAGAACATTAAGAAATTTTTATGTGGTTTGATAAAAATCTACATTTATAAAAAGACAAGCTCAGATATTGAATAACAATTCACAAACTAAGCACAATTACAATCACCAATAGACTTAAGCAATTTAAAGACTTCCACTCGTAATTATCACGTAGGTCTTGAAACAATTATCATGATTTTTTCAACGAGCACCACACATCTTTAATTTCTGCACAATTAAACTCGCTTCAATTCATAGAATATCTTTTTCCTAAATTCTTCTACTGAAAAATGATGATTGTTCAACTCCCTTTAACATTGCAGATGGTCTTCTCCTGAAGACAACAAACTTCTTCTCTTGAAAAATGTAGAACACAATTACTCAAAGGTATATGTGTAAATACCTTCTTGAAGACTGTCAAGTGTAAACTCTGAGTCTGTTTGGTGCACAAGATTAAAAAAGAGGAGACAGGATTAAGTTTTAAATTGTGTTTGGTAAATATTTTTAAAGGATTGGATTGAATAAACTTTTATCCAGTCTATTATCAAATCTCCTTAGAACGGGATGTTGCTATCCCCTACTAAAGTATGAGATAACTTTTGACTAAAGCTTGTAAAAAACATTAGGGATCTATTTGTAAATTTTTATAAAATTTACGGCCGAGTTATATTTTTTAAAAGTTGAGGGTTAAATTGCAATTTTTATATGAGTAAAATATTTTTTAAAATTATATTTTTGCCCCTAAAGTTTTGAAAAATTAGAATTAGACCCCAAATTTTATAAAAAAACTACAAAAATACCCTTATCCTAATAACGCAACACCAAATATGGGATTGGATTCAAGTAAAATATAATCATATACTTTCTTATACATTTCAATTGATCACCCTAAAACTATACTATCCTATCCTACAGACTAAACGGGCCCTTAAAGTATTGTGTGTGTAAACCCCTAGAAGTCTTCAATCACATCTAATTTGAGAATTATATAGAGCAACATAAAATTCTATCTCAATTTTCATACACGGATCTCAAAATTTAAATGTTGTAGAATCTATTCAACCATTTATTGCAACATTATCAGTTCATATTTTACTCTGTTTTTTAATATAATTCGGAATCTTTATATGACTTTTGCTTCTAAAATCTTCAAGAAAATGTCCTATAATTAAATAGCAACTCCTTGGCATAGAACCAAAACCAAATTCTCATTTGAGTTGTTTTTCAAATTCAACTTAGATTAGCAATTTAGAATTATCTTTTTCAAATCTTATTCAAATACAGTAGTAGTAAATTTTCAGTAGATATCCAATAGATAATCATAATTTATCTTCCCACAATTTTAACTCATGGATAGCCTATTTGAAATTTATCTCCTTCTTGAATTTCAAATTCACTCTAAACCTCCTGAATACGTGTTGCCATATATGCCGATAAAAAAACATACTCTTGGCCAGATGAGTCGACTTGCACTCAAGACATAAGTTACAAGAACTTAGCCAAGCCCAATACGTTTTGGGCTTCCATAAAGGGCTTAGCCCATTAGCCATGCCTGTTCTTTTAAAAAAAAAAAAAAAAAAAAAAAAAAAAGAAAAAAGAGAAAATTTTAAGTTTAACTATTCTTTTTTTCCAACTCTCTTGTTTATGCCACTGCACAAAATTTTACTGCCGCTATTAAAATTAACCTATAAGATAAGAAAGATAACTTGCAAGTTACAAAACATAACCTGGAGATAACCTGCAAGTTATAAAATACATTTACAAATTGCGAAAAATAACTTGTAAGTTACGAAATATAACATACAGATTATTAGTGGTATAAGATGAATTTAACAACCGTAGGAGAAATAAAATAGTGTTACTTTATTAATGACATTTTTAAAAATTCCTCAATTTTAGAAATAGATCGACAATGCCACCAATCACAGGTCAATAATTTTATACAAAATTACACATACTCCATATCATGGTATATTTTAAGATTGAAATTAGGCAACTTTAAAATCCTAAGGGCATCTTTTGGGTATTAAGTATAATATTAATGCTTCTTTCTATTTATTTTTATATATCCCCAGACTCTGTACGTTTTACTATAATGTGTTTAGTTTATTTGTATGTTATATGTGTGTGTTTTGTTTTATTGGTTTAGTTTATTTGTATGTGTTGTGTCTCATATTGTATTAGATGTATTCAAGGGTAAGGTTTTATTATGTCCTCTCTTGGTAGGTATATCTACTTCTTTTCAAATTAATAAAATTTGTACTCGTACCTAATTAACTTAGATAAGTCAATATTTTGAACTAAACTACTAGTGCAACTATTTTTTTAACTCTTTTTTAATTTCTATATTTTTTTGATGTATTTTTACTTTTTTTATTTTTTTTTTTTTTCAAATGAATGATGGGACTAGTTTAGTTTATTACTTCAAACGGTTTAAACTAAGATTCAATTTTTTTTTTTTTTTTTTATGAGAAAACACTGTAACAGAATTATGTGAACCTTTCTCCAAGTTTGTAATTAAATTCAATTCATTTCTGAGGTGAAAATCTCTCTAAAAGTCAATTAAATAATCTTCAGGGGTGCAAATAATAAACGAATTAAAAAAATGGGCAAAGTTTAAAGGCTCTGCCCTCATAAGAGACACAAAATTAAGCAGATCAGTTAAGAAGAATATTTTTCCTAATTTTCTCTCAACAGGGATAAGAAAATAGTTTAGAAAAGGATTCATATTATTTATCTAATTTTTGATGTATTAAATAGTGTCCAAACATTAAAGCATGAAAAAAATAAGTATTTTAAAATTTTTAAATGATGCGGTCTTATGTGATTACTAAATAATATATTTAAGAGTTTGTTTAGTTCGTTAATTTAAATTAAGATGTAATTTTATGTAAAATTTTTTTATTATAATAAAAAAATTAAAATTTAAATATAATTATTTTTAATAACTTTTTACTGTAGTAAAATTTAAATCGATAAAATAGACTGAACTATTAATAATTTTTTACTGTAGACAATGAATGATCCTGATAAGTTGGACTTCGAGCAAAAAAGTGGGGTCAGTCAATTAATTACATTATTTGTACATCTTTTTAGTCTCTGCGTATTTGCATACCACCCAGTCCCACTGGTCAGAGTCGTTTGATCTGCTTTATACACCGGCAAACGCAATCCCAAAGAAATAAAGAAGAAAACGACATACATGGCTGTTCTTGTAGCTGAAGGCTTCAATGAGCAGAGATGGTCTCTTAAGGGTCAGACTGCCCTTGTAACTGGCGGAACAAAAGGCATTGGGTTAGTCCTTTTAATCTCATCTTTCTAATCTTTTTTTTATTAACATTTTTCACATTTTTTTCTGTCGAATAATTCCCATAATTAGCCTAAAAGTAATATTTTGGTAATCTCAATTTGATAATAATCATATTATAGATATGCCATAGTGGAAGAGCTTGCGGGTCTTGGAGCAGCTGTTCACACATGTTCTCGTACGGAAACAGACGTTCGTGAGAGAGTAAAAGAATGGGAAAGCAAAGGTTACAAAGTCACTGGCTCAGTTTGTGACCTTACTTCTTGTGCCCAGAGAGAGGAGCTCACAAAGACTGTCTCTTCCACTTTCGATGGCAAGCTCAATATACTTGTGAGTTCTCAGAATTCTCTTTTTTAGTTCAGAAATGTTTACGGTGGAGACGGCTATTTTGTTTTACCGGAAAATTGTTGTTTTTAACTCTTGATTAATTTTTTAAAGATCAGATTCATGCATGTCGACACTAAAAAATTTATAATGAGTGACGCAAAATTATACTTACCATAAATTAAACCGTTTAAAAATTAATCAAACGATTAAACACAATTTTTACCGGTATAATAAAATAGTCTTTTACACTATAAATGCAGTCTTGTAATGTTGGGAAGTTGGTAGTTTGGTAATAAGTTTAACGTGCATTTAAAAGAGAAATTCGTGTCATAATTAAAATTATAATTCGTGACTCATTATAATATTTTTTTTCATAAAAAGTACACATAAAATAAAAATAATTCTCAATTTATAAACTAAGCATCTACCTAAAAATTCATAGCTTGAATTTTAAGTTTGGTTTTGAAGGCCTCCTTACCCAATAGGCCTTCCAACTATTACCATCAGCATGAATTGTATATTGTGTAAACAAATATCTATTATAGGATAGTTGGGGTCAAAGCAAAGCTAACCAACACCATTTAATGGCAGCTTCTATAATTTTGACAGGTGCCGTTAGGAAAATTCAAAATTAGAATATTATTTTGAGGATTTTTTTTTTTCAATGCAAATAATACTATACTTTTGTGAAAGTTGTACCTAACTGGCAACGGTAATATTTATTTATTTAGAGTAAGTGACACACCATAAATACTGAGTGAGAAATCCACTTTCAGAAGTTAAGCTTCATAAAACCTATCTGTTGAGGGAGATTTTGTTCATTTTAGAGTAATTTACACCGGCAGTTCTTTAATTATTTAGTAAGTGATATTTTAATCTCTTTTTTATTTTTTATTTTTTGTAAAATAAACCCTCAACTCTTAAAACACGGCATTTGAGCCATTTCTGTCTATTTTCATTAATTTCACGATGGAACATGTCATATGCAAAAGAACAAAGAGTTGATTGATTGGAGACAAACTTGACCCCACAGAATGGAAGTTATCTCCCTTTGTGCCCCTAGAATTTAAAATGGCACAAAAGTAAAGCCCTCACCGTTGGTTGTTGATGAGGAACTTGAAGTGTGGGTCAAAATGAAGCGACAAATATAAGAAGAAACAATTTTGAACCATCATATCACGTAGAAAACCTGCAATAATTTAATAGAAATTAATACACATATAAAGTTCAAAATAGTGTTTTATCGATAAGAGTATTTGTTCATACCCAACCTCATAAAATCTCCACAATATTGAAGTACAAGAGCCCAAAAAAAAAAAAAAAAAAGAAATAACAAATTTAAAAAAATAAATTTGAGGGGAAAAATGGGATTTTATTAGGTCAAATTTTAATCCGCTAGAATAAATGGAGCTACAAAACGGGAATTAGCCTCAGACTGAGCAACATCTAACACAGTGAAAAGCAAATGAGGTTAAAGCCCAACACGTGAATATTTAAGTTTGAGATATATTAAAGACTCAATAGATGATGACAATTTAAATGAGGATAAAGAGTGCAATTACGGACGATTGAACTCAAGACTTCCTGCTCTAATATCATGTTAGTTTATCAATCTATCTCAAAAGCTTAAACTATAAGGAGATGAACTAATAATAATTTAATACTTTAACATAGTAACATCTAACACAATGAAAAGCAAATGAGGTTAAAATTTGAGCTACCGAATTACCAGCTCTAGAAACATAGCCACATTTTCAATTTAACTTTGGAAATCACCCAGTGTTCTACTTGCCAGCTCCAAAATCTCCGCCGACGGACGTTGACCTTGCTGATGCACCAACCTGTCCATCCAAATCGCCAAGCAATAACGCAGAATATCTCAAGATCAGCACTGGACACCGATTGATGAAAGTTTATTTTTCGAACATTCATCTAACAAAAGCAATCATATTATCAATAAAATTACACGAGCATAATCAGTTCAAAAGCTTTTTTTTTTTTTTTTTATTTATCTTGGGCAATTGCTTGCGTGAAAGCCATATTATACCATGAAATATTGTTGTATGTCACTTTATTCTAGACTAAAAAAAAAAAAAAAAAAACTAGCCGCGCAATGATAAAATTAATGAAAATGCCAAGTATTTTTCAATAAAATTAGTGACAGTTTCAGCAATCGATTTACGGTGCATTAGGTAAACAATGCGGGAAGCGTGACGATGAACAGAGCTACGGACTACTCTTTGGAAGAGTTCTCGTCTATGATGAGCACCAACGCTGAGGCCCCTTACCATCTTTCGCAACTTGCACATCCTCTCTTGAAAGCATCAGGAAATGGCAGCATTGTATTCATATCCTCAATTGCTGGTGTTACTGCCTTGCCTATCCTCTCTGCCTATGCAGCATCCAAAGGCAAGAAAAACAATCTTAAATTTCCAAGATACGAGTTTAATTTACATAACCTGTCAGTTTTGTGCAGTTATTTTTAACTGAAATTACTACTATTTCGGCCTTCAATTTTCTGCAGGAGCAATTAACCAGCTTACGAAGAATTTTGCATGTGAATGGGCAAAAGATGGCATTCGCACTAACACTGTAGCACCATGGGGAGTCAGAACCCAAGTCATACCACCTGTATGTTATATATTATCATTCTCCATATCCCATTTAATTACAATTTTTTTTTTCCTTAATTTATGTACTGTTTACTAACTTATCAAGTTCACTTTGATCTTTTTGTTTCACTTAAATAAGTATTAACAACTTCTTTATACGATTTTGTTAAAATTTAACATCACTAATTGTTTTTCTTTTATAGCTTGAGACACGTCACTGTTGGTTTACATTATCATATAACATTGTCGAATAATTACCACGTATGTGATGTTATTTTGAGCCCTAGTTTGCTCTATTTAAGGGTTTTTTTTTTTTTTTTTTTTTTTTTTTTTTTTTTTTGCAGTCCTAATTATGTGAAATAATCTGATGTGGTAAAATTATTAATTATGCTCCAGGACGCCAGTCCTCGCATAGATGATTTTGTTGAGATATATAAGAGAACTCCAATCCCTCGCCTTGCAGAACCTAATGAGATTTCTTCAGTGGTGGCTTTCCTTTGCCTTCCTGGTGCTTCATACGTCAATGGACAGGTTATTAGCATCGATGGAGGACTAACCGCGGGCAGTTTTTAGAAGATTCTATGGCTCCCTCTCGCGGTCTAGCATACAATAATATGGCCAACTAGTAATAGATCGATCATCCATAAATGATATAATTCTCATATTATTAGTATAATATTAATCTTTCAATGATATTATTCTCATATTATTGGTATAATATTAAGCTTTCAATGTGAAAAATCTGCTACAATATGCGCTTCTTCTTTTTGTGCAAACCAACTTTGAATTTGTACGAAGAATCCGCGTCATGGTAGAAATATATATTGTACTCTTTCATAATCGTCCATGATATATCAACATGTCGAATACAATCCTTCCTCTTCTTAGGAGTTATAGGCACTACGAAAAAAAAAAAATCACCCTGAAAAACCCAAGATTACAAAGGCAAAAAAGAACATCAGTCACATTTTTTTTTTTTGGCATGAAATCAGTGGATCCAACAGTTTTTTTTTTTTTTTCATGAAATCCCTGCTTTTTAACTGTTGGATCAAATTTTTAAGAGAAGTTCATATTAAAAATTTACAGCGTGCCACACAGAATCATTCATGCCGTAGATCTGACCATTGAAAAATTAATCCAACAAAAAAAACAATACTTCACTGTTAGGTTTTTTCTTTTTAGATTTCACCGTAAAGGTTATAATATATATATATATATATATATATAAACGTAAGGATAAAAGAAACTCCTCAGGTAACAACTTGAAGAATTAAACATATTTAATTATATTAATTGTGATTTATTAATGTATCTAATATTAATTTTTCTTAATTAATTATATCATTAAAAATTTTAATTACCCTTTAATATTTTTTCCTTCTTTTTTTTTTTCTTTTCTTTTTTCTTTTCTTTTCTTTCTTTTTCCTTTTTCTCTCCCACCCCCTTCCCTTTATTTTCTTCTCTTTCCCCGCAGACCCCCTGCTCTCTTTCTTTGTTTTTATTCTTTCTCTCTTTCTCCTCTCTTTCCTCTCACGCCGGCCTCCCCTCTCTCTTTTTCTCTAAACCGCCGGCCACCCAGTCACTCTCCCTCTCTCATCGGTGTTTTTCCTCCCTCTCTCTCTTCTTCAGAAACTCACTCTTGTATTTGAATTCTTAGTTTAAAGAAGTATGATTTTGGTTAAGATTTGATGAATTTTGATTTAGGTTTAGATTTGGACAAATTGTGATTAAATTTAGGTTGAATTTGGGGGTTTTCAATTCTTGAGTATATTGAAGTGTTTGGAAACTGCTTTTAGTAATTTCTCATGGATTTATCTTGAAATCAACTTAAAAATGCGAGTTTTGGTATTGTTCTCGCTGTTTTGGCTGCACCTTATGCACTCTACTGCACTTTGTTGCAGCAAAGTTGCAGTAAAAACCGGGGAAAAAAAAGAGAGAAGAAAGTTAACGAAGTTGTTTGCAAGTTTTAGACTTGAGTCAAGGCACACTAATAGAAAATAATTATACATGATTAAACTAGATTCATTTTAGGGGTGAGATCTCAATTCTAAAATATTATTTTGATGACGAAGTTAGCGGTACGATTGGACGTGGAGCTTCAAGAATAGATGGTTGGACAACGTGAAGTTATCCGTGGATTAAATTTTCAAGAGGTAGGATGTTCTTGTCTACATCCTTGTTAGCCTGTTTTAAATATATTTGACCTATGAAAACGTTTTAAAGGTAAAAACGTATTTGAAATCATTGAAACCTAAAGAAGAGTTTTATATGATATATTTTTTTTAAATGAGATATTTTAAGAAATGGTAACATACTGATGGCCTAAGAGATCGGGGTATGAAGATCGTAGCCTTGAATAAGGTAAGTGACTCAGCATGAACTACTTACCGTAATACGGATTTTTGAGACATACATTTATTTATTTTTATTAAAAAGGATGTTTAGTTTCGAATGACATGTTTGGACATGTACTTCCATTTATTGATTAAGTTTTATAAAATTATATCCTATTGAGTTTTTTGCTCACTTTTTTTTTCTGTTTTAAATGTATTTAAACCCCTCACAGACGATGTTAGAAGTAGTGTTGAGTGACGGTGATAATCAGTGAGGAAATCGACTCAAGAATACAAGAAGTTGTGAAGTGTTCTCTTCATTTCCTCTTATTTTAAGGCATGTATAAATTACGGATTGTAAATCTTAAATTCTACTAGACTGTAGTTGATGTTAGCATATTACTTTTTTGTATTTGTTTATTTATGCACAACGTGGAACCCCTGTGGGAAAAACTGACAGGATGCCAGATGCTGAACTTTGAATGGTTTTATTGTGGCTTTATGAAATCCATCTCACTCTTCCTAACACTCAATTTTCTTAAAATGGTGGTTTTATTGTTTAGAAATTTCTAAATGTTGATAATTGAAAATGATTTTTAACATTATTATATGCTTAACCACTTTCTTAATCCATGTTTAATTTTTAAACAAGCTTTCACGTCATCACTAACCCGTGTTTGAGGTCGTGACATAATGTGTGAAGATAAGGTTAGTGAATTTTTGGGGGAGGGCAATTTTGGGCTACTTTGTATGGTTTTGCACAATTTTAAACAAAAAGAAAAGGAGACAAATACTCTAAGAGTGTATAGATCTGAATTTTTACTCTTATTCTTGATTAATATCTTTTTTAATCAAATAATTACATTAGTAAATTTATGAAATTTAAGCAAAACCAACGAGAACAACAGCCACACAATTTCCACGTAAAAAGAATCAACAAAATTTGTCACACAATTTACTTTCTCTATAGATGTGAAAAAAAAGGGAAGAAAAAAAAATTGGTTTAAGCAAGGTTTTTACCAGAGCGCATTTATAAACGACTAGTTCAATCGATCGTAACTGTTGAACACAACATTATTGGGCACACTATAAAATTGCTATTATTATTATTATAATAACAATAGTTGTTACAACAGGACCACAAATACAAGACTATTACAAACCCAAAATTGAGCACACTAACAAAGACTATTATCGACAACAAAGAAGATCTAAGACACTACAAAACTACTTCACTCTATTTATGTTCCTATTTTTTGCTGCACATATCCAAGAAATGGAACATTCCACACAATAGATTTAGGAGCTTATTATATATTTGGGCTAATAAATTTATGGGCTGGTGAGGATACTTCAATAGCAACTAAATGAGATAAGTTCAATGTTCTTTGCTTCATAACAAAATATCACGCATTTTTACTAGAAAAAAATAGCTTGAATTATGACCTCAGCCTTCTTTTGTTTTTTGTTTTTTTTCATGACAAACAAATTTAGCCAGCCACATATGACAGAGAAATTTGAGGCCACAAATTTCACTCGGCGCAAGGACAACAATGAACAAATTTTGCACCTTTAAAATTGCGCACGCAACGAGGCACGAGGGTGTGGTCAAGTAGAAAAATTTGATAAACATGGCTGAAGCGTCGAAAATCAACTCCAGAGATGAGAGGTGGAGTCTTAAGGGAAAGACGGCTCTGGTGACCGGCGGAACGAAAGGCATCGGGTATGTACTTTACATGAGATCTTGTAAATTTTTTTCCTGTAATTTTTTTTTTTTTTGTTACGCTATGATTAATTTAGTTTCTTTTTGGTGTGACACATTAGACGTGCCATAGTAGAAGAGTTAGCAGAGTTTGGGGCCATAGTTCACACATGTTCCCGCAACCAAGTTGAATTAGACCAGAGTTTGGATGAATGGAAAACTAAAGGTTTCCAAGTAACTGGATCAGTGTGTGATGTCTCACATACATATATATATATATATATATATATATAAATATTCTTATATATATATATGTATGTATACATATACTGTATATGTATACATATATATAAGAATATTTCAACGATTATTGTTATTTATTTTATAATCATCAGCAGTTACAATCAAATTAAGGAAACAAATAGATACGTTATGTATGACTTATAGAAAGTCCACTAGGAACCAGTTTGTCATATAAGCATTAATGAAATGATTTTTTTTTTTCTTTTAGTTTTCTAGTACATAGTATTGAAAAATGAAGGTCATGTCCCCTTCTATATTTATCGTTTAAAAATGGTGCTAAAGAGAATAGTGACAAAGGCCAAAGGAATAAATCCATTTACAAAAGAAGAAAGTCAGAAACAGAAGAAACAAAGGGGAAACCAAAGATGAGGCCTTTACCTTTTTTGTTTTCTTTTTTTTTTTTCGGCTTTAATGGAAAAGCTTTACTAAACTACTATAGGCGCAAAATGCAAATAAACTGGGATAAAAAAAAAAAAAAAAAAAAAAATCAGCTCCTCAAACAAACTGAGAAAAGCTTTGTTGAACTACATGTAGAACGAAACAAAACAGGAACAACAAAATTATCAGAATACAAAACATTAAAATTGTGAAGAAAATTAAACGGGCCTAGTTGAGAACTTGAGTTGTAGAGTGAAGATCAATTTGAATTTTCGTGAGAGAGTCGTGATTAAAATTCTGAACAAAACATTAAAATTATTAAGTGGAGATTTTGGAGGATTCTTAACCTTGAAAGTGGTTACATCTAACATTATTTTTATTTTATATATACAGGAGCGATCAATCAACTTACAAGAAACTTAGCGTGTGAGTGGGCAAAGGACAATATTCATGCTAACGCAGTTGCTCCTTGGGTTATTAATACCCCATTGTTGGACACTTTTACGGTAAACTATCTGTCCGATCTTTTTTTTCCATCTATTTTTTCAATTCTACATTTTTTTTTTTTTTGAAAATGTTCTACATTTCTTTTTTTAATATAAACAAATTCTCACTAAGGATATTGAGCGATTTATCTCTATATTCTAGTTATCTTTAAGCATTCATTTGTTTTCTAATTTCTGCATAGGGAGATCCAAAAGTAGGAAAAGAAACTAGAAATCAATTAATTGCTCGAACTCCGATTAGCCGCCTTGGAGAGCCTAACGAAGTCTCGTCAGTGGTAGCGTTTCTTTGTTTCCCTGCGGCTTCATATATCACTGGCCAAATTATTTGTATTGATGGCGGATTTACTGTGAATGGCTTTCCAATATCTCAATAATCATTTTTAGATATCTCAATAATTATGGAAATAAATGATAAACTTACTCTTAATGAGCATGAGTCTATATTTTTATCTTTTTATTTTTTATTAATACTCTTTTAACTAATATATAGTTATTTAACTCAAATTGATGTTAATCAATAAAAAAAATAAAAATATAAACCCATACATTTTAAAGTATATTTGTCTCCTTTCTCCTTAGTTCTTCTTGTAATTATAGCAGAACCGCCTTATACTGCTATAAAAAATTTTAATGCACAACGTTTAAAATTGCTTCGTGTGTTACCGTATGGAAGGCACCAGAACAGTGATTATTGTATAATGAAGAATTCATTTCCAAAGTAAAATAATGGTGCCACCATTTCTTGTTATTGCTTAGAACAGTTTTTTATGTATTATTCTTATTTCCGTTTTCTTTAACAACTACAGCTTTTTGTGTCCGTCACTCTGTCAATTCTACATATATTACCTTAATAATGAAAACTAATAATTCATGATGTGTTGCATGTCTTCTATATTTCATTTCACAATTACAATACCTTCTTATTAAGTTAAAAAACAAAACTAAAAATGATCGAATGTTAATCCTCATTTTATATTAATTTTCGTCTTTATTTGTGTCCTCACTGAAATTAAATCCTGCTTATATTACTGGCTGTGTAATGACAAGGTGTAATGGAAACGACCATTCAATTAAAATCAGTAGCACTTAAATAAATAAATGTTGTCAAGATGCCTTGTTATTAAGCTTAAGATTTTGGCAAAATATAAAAGACACGTGCAAATATTCCACAATGGCATGTGAAGAAGATTTTGAAAAAGAGGAAATTGATAGAAATCTAAAGAGAGACTCAAGTGCTGCAGAATGGCAGATGTGAGAGGCTTCGCTGAAAATAATAATAATTAAATAAATTGATTGCAATAAGAAAATAATGTCAAAATGTTTGCAGTGACAAAAAATTGTGAACTCAATTTTTCTTACTTATTGACTCTCAATTAATTCCGGCTGCACATGGTGGTTACTTATTGACTCTCAATTTTTCTTACTTGAGCTAAAAATAAAAAAGAAAGAGATAATATTGTGAAGAAAGAAAGAGAGATGGAGTGATAGTTGTGGACAGAAAAAGAAAAGAGGAAGAAGAGGAAAGAAAGAACAGGGAAATAAGACAACATATGCAAATGCTTAAAAGGGAAAATTATAATTTTATATGTGAAAATAATGGGGATTTTTTTTACTGTAGAACTCAAAAAGTGTTCTGCCGGTGGAGCACTTTTTTTTTATCGTTGGATTATTTTTTTAACGGTCAGATTTGTAGTAAGAGTAATTGTGTGGCGCGTTGTAAATTTTTTAATATGAACTTATACATATTTGAACGTTAAAAAATTAGTCTAACAATTAAAAAAATAGTACTCCATTGATAGAGTATTTTTTGAGGTACCATCATAAAAAATCAAAAAAAAAAAAGTTGATTAGGAAATGATAATGCCCTGTTTAATGGAGGGATACGGTTTTTTTTCCCCATAAAAAGCTGATTTTATTAACGAGTTATAGATGTACAACTTAAAGTAGAAACATCAAGGAAAAACACTCAGGCCTCGTTCATTTTACCGATTTGAGTTTAAAATTTGAGTTTTACTACAGTAAAAGGCTCTCGTTACCCAATGCTAGAAGCATTTTTTAAAATAAGCAGTAAATATTGGAGATGCCTTTTCTGTGAAAATATTCCTCAAAATACATCTAACTTTTTTTTACCACAGTAAAAAGTTCTCACATTCAGACCACATTGGAACAGGATTTACACCCAGCTTGCTTGAGAAGACAGTATACTCGTTTATTTTTCGCAAAAATGAAGACTTATCCTTGATAGCTGAAATTATTCTATTAGCCTTTTTGACGAGTGAATGGCATGTTAAACTGAGACCATCTTTAATGCCGAAATGCCAATTGTGTATTTGACATTAAAAAGTGTTATCATGATATATTGGACATGTTTTACTCCATACATCATACTAGTTCAAATGTTAAATTTACTTTTTATCATAATCATTGAGCTTTAAAAATTGTAAAAGTCAACTTATAACTTTTTATTTTTGAAAGTGTAAACTTGTAACTTTATAAGAATTAAAAAAAAAATGTTACTATGATTAATAGAGAATGTTATATTGGTGTAAAATTTACTATAAAATATAACATATGGTAAATTTAACATAACAAATAGTTCTGTGTTAAAATTTTTTTTTTTTACTCAAATACTAAATTTACTATTAACACGTCAATTATAACATTAACAAAATTTGAGAAGAGTAGCTTTGGACTTCACCTATCCACACATTCCCAAATTCCCAATATCTGCATAGTGGGGCATTTTGTTCGTTACATACGTGACCTTATCCAATGAAATGCGACATGGCAATTTTATTGGACTTTTCGCCAAGATAGATCACGTGTTTCTCAGAAATGAAATTGACAACCTAATCACATATGGGATATGGCCAAGTAAATTGAGGCCAATGATTTTTTTTTTTGGGCAGCAAGACAAAAATGTAGAGATCTTTTGCACCTTTAAGAAAACCCAACCGAGTACAAGGCATTGTCATAAACCAAGAAGAAAATTTTGCAAACATGGCCGAAGGGAAAATCAATAGCAGAGATGAGAGATGGAGTCTTAAGGGAAAGACCGCTCTTGTAACGGGTGGAACCAAAGGCATAGGGTATGTACCCTGCATTGGTCTTTTGAATTTTCCTGTAATTTTATGAATCAATAGGATTAATTTTTCTTTTCTTTTGTTTTTTTTTTGTTTTTTGTTTTTTTTGGGTGGCACATTAGACATGCAATAGTAGAAGAACTAGCAGGATTTGGGGCCATAGTTCACACATGTTCCCGCAACCAAACAGAACTAGACCAATGTTTGGATGAATGGAAAACTAAAGGTTTCCAAGTAACTGGATCAGTGTGTGATGTCTCACATAGAGACCAAAGGGAAAAGCTAATAGAAACGGTTGCTTCTTTGTTTCAGGGGAAGCTCAACATCCTTGTGAGTTTGTCATTTCTTTCGTAAGACTACGTTGGTCATTGTTTAACAAATGATGTTTATATCAACAAAGATATAAAGGTTCAAAATTAATCGTGTACCTATGAAAAAAATGCTTTGTACAATTTAAACTATGCGGGTCAATGTGTAAAAATGTTGCTAATTAAAATAATAATGATACATTGGTTCAAAATTGATGGAAATTTTCTCAAAATTGATTGTGTTTGTGTACGTACATGTAATTAGCTTCTTGATAATTTTTTTGGTTTGCATTTAATAGCTACAAATTGGATTTTTTTTTTTTTTTTTTTGAAAATGTATATATCGAATAATATGAGCACAAATAAGATAAACTTATTATTTAGGTTGACTTAATATGATTTTTTTTTAATTGCGTCTCTTGAACTTTTTCTTTTCATAATATCTATCTTGAATTACATATCATCATTTATGTTACGTCTGTTTTTATCCTGGTGTCACAAGTGGTGTTGCAACACTTCACTATAACACTTTTTGTGACAGAAAATCTAAAATTAAACCAGCAAAACAGTAAAGCAGGAAACTAATGCAGAAACGTAAAGGACACCAAAAAAATGATATCACAGTTCGGTGCGCATACCTACTTTGCGGGGCCACACCCAGACAATGATCAATCCACTAAGTTCAAAAGATTACAAAGGACCGAACGGTCTTACACATTCAACGACTCCCTCCTTGATGATGTCGCCGTTGCCTAGAATCTCCTTAGAAAGCTTGATCAGCGAGCACCACTCGACTTGACGGTTTCCTCCTGAAACCAAAGAAATCTTCTCCCAAAGAAGCAATTCAAAAGTGTTCTCACAATCCATCGCAACACATCAAGCGACTCTTAACATTACAATCTCATACTCACATAAACACACACAGCTTTTTCTGTATTCAGCACATATTCTTCACCTCACGTTCTTCACAGCATCAAAACTCTCATGCCACTGTATATATCATCATAGAATCACACCCCTCAATCATCCACGATAAGCACATCCAATCATGGTAATATCTCCTCCATTAACACCACAAATCAGGTCACCAGCCCCAATGACAGTAACAAGACAATCATTCCCAATATTTTCCATAATTCTTTCCTTAGAAGAGCCAGCCATAATGCTCCAGAAAGTCCACTCTTGATTTTCAGCAATCAAGATCTTTGATTTGCAGCCAATAAACATGACAACCAAACTTTCTTTAAGAGGACTACTAATTTACAATGCCAACCAATCTTACAACCAATTTGCCAAAAATAAGCCAACAAAAAAAATGCACTAACAATTTACGTAGATTAGAATATAAACTTATGATTAGTGAACAAATTTTTTATCTCCTAAACTACCACTTAATGACATAGTTAATTTATATTCTTTAATATGCTTTATCATGTGAGTTCCATTGATGAATGTTGAATTTTATATAACATTTGCTAATATTACAGGTTAATAATGTGGGGACAGGAATTTTAAAGAATGCTATAGAATTCACAGCCGAAGATGTGTCAAAATTGATGGCTACAAATTTTGAGTCCGCTTACCATCTCTCCCAACTTGCACACCCTTTGCTGAAAGCCTCCGGAAATGGAAGCATTGTGTTCAATTCTTCCATTGCTAGTGTCATGGCTCTTCCTTGTTGTGCCCTCTACGCATCAACAAAAGGTATATATGTACGTTACAAATTGGGGTTTGGTACATAAATACATATATATATATATATATATTATACACATACTGTATATATATACATATATATAAGATTATTTCAATGATTATTGTTATTTATTTTATAATCATCAGTGGTTACAATCAAATTAAGAAAACAATTTGTCATTAGGAACCAATTTGTCATATAAGCATTAATGAAATGATTTTTTTTTTGTTTACTTTTTTTTCTTTTAGTTTTCTAATAAATAGTATTGAAAAATGAAGGTCATGTCCCCTTCTATATTTATCCTGTAAAAATGCTGCTAAAGAGAATAGTGACAAAGCCCAAAGGAATAAATCCATTGACAAAAGAACGACAAGAAACAAGGGGGAAATCAAAGATGAGGCCTTTACCTTTTTTTTTTTTTTTTTTTTTTTTTCGGCTTTAATGGAAAAGCTTTGCTAAACTACTATAGGCGGAAAATGCAAATAAACTGGGATCAGCAAAATAAAAAATTAAAAATTAAAAAATTAAAAAAATTAAAAATAAAAATAAAATCAGCTCCTCAAACAAACTGAGAAAAGCTTTGTTAAACTACATGTACAACGAATCGAAATACAAAACCAAAGGGATGAAAGGGCTTCTTCTTCTCATAGCTCACTTGTGTTGTTAATACTTTTTTTTTACAACTCAAGTTGAGAACTTGAGTTGTAACGCGAATTAGAATTAGAATTTCCGTGAGACAAACAATATAGCAAAAAAAATTTGAGTCATGATTAAAGTTGTGAACAAATCATTATAATTATTAGGTGGAGATTTTGGAGGATTCTTAACCTTGAAAATGATTACATCTAACATTATTTTTATTTTATGTATGGAGGAGCGATCAATCAACTTACAAGGAACTTAACGTGTGAGTGGGCAAAAGACAATATTCGTGCTAACACAGTTGCTCCTGGGTTTACTAATACCCCATCGTTGGACACTTATACGGTAAACTACCTGACTGATCTTTTTTTTCTATCCGTTTTCTCAATTCCACATTTTTTTGTTGTTGAAAATGTTCTACATTTCTTTTTTTAATATATACAAATTCTCACTAATGATATTGAGTCATTTATCTCTATATTCTAGTTATCTTTCAGTATCCATTTAATTTCTACTTTTTGTATAGGGACATCCAAAAGTAGGAAAAGAAACTACAAGACAATTAATTGCTCGAACTCCGATTAGCCGCCTTGGAGAGCCTAATGAAGTCTCATCAGTTGTAGCGTTTCTTTGTCTCCCTGCGGCTTCATATATTACTGGCCAGATTATTTACATTGATGGCGGATTTATTGTGAATGGCTTTCCAATATCTCAATAATCGTTTTTTGGTATATCAATAATTCTAAAAAAATTTGATGAACTTACTCTTAAAGTGTATGAGTTTAGATTTTTATCATTTACTTTTGATTAATACCCTTTTGACTAATATAGTTATTTCACTAAAAAGAATGTTAATCAATAATAAAAAGAATTCATGATGTATTCTGTCTATTCTACATATATTACTGTACCTTCATACTAAGTTAAAAAAGAAAACTAAAAATGATCAAATGTTAATCCTCATTTTATCTTAATTTTAGTCTTCAATTGTGTCCCCATTAAAATGAAAACCTGTTTATGTTACTGGCTGTATAATGACAAGGTGTAATGGGAACGACCGTCCAATTAAAATCAGTAGTACTTACATAAATAAATGTTGTCAAGAAGCTTTGTTATTAAGTTCAAGATTTTGGTAAAATATAAAAGACACGTGCAAATATTCTACAATGACATCTGAAGAAGATTTTGTGTGAAGAGGTTGCATTTAACATCCCTCATGGAGGAAAATTGATGGAAATCTAAAGAGAGGCTCAAGTGCTGCAGAATGGCAGATGTGAGAGGCTTGGCTGAAAATAATCGTAATTAAAAAAATTGATTGCAATAAGAAAATAATGTCAAAATGTTTGCAGTGGTAAAAAATTGTGAATTCAAATTTTCTTACTTATTGACTCTCAATTAATTCCTGCTGCACATGTTGGTTGCTTGAGCTAAAAAATAAAAAGAAAGAGATAATAGTGTGAAGAAAGAAAGAGAGAGGGAGTGATAGTTGTGGACAGAAAAAGAAAAGAGGAAGAAGAGGAAAGAAAAAACAGGGAAATAAGACAACATATGCAAATGCTTAAAAGGGGAAAAATATAATTTTGTAAGTTAAAATAATGGGGATTCTTTACTGTGAAACTCATAAAAGTGTTCTGCCGGTGGAGCACTATTTTTTTATCGTTAGATTATTTTTTTCACGGTCAGATTTGCCGTAAGAGTAGTTCTATGCGGCACGTTGAAATTTTTTTAATATGAACTTATACATATTTGAACGTTAAAAAATTAGTTTAACGGTTAAAAAAATAGTGCTCCATTGATAGAGTATTTTTTGAGGTTCCGTCACAAAAAATCCCAAAAAGAAAAAAAATGTTGATTGGGAAATGATAATGCCCTGTTTAATGGAGGGATACGGTTTTTTTTCCCCCAGAAAAAGCTGATT
The DNA here is from genome assembly GCA_012066045.3 of Morus alba. NCBI lineage: Eukaryota > Viridiplantae > Streptophyta > Magnoliopsida > Rosales > Moraceae > Morus > Morus alba. Next base: position 1,034,652 of record CP050235.2, read on the forward strand.
TTATTAACGAGCTATAGAAGTACAACTTAAAGTAGAAACATCAAGGAAAAACACTCAAACCTCGTTCATTTTACCAATTTGAGTTTAAAATTTGAGTTTTGCTACAGTAAAAAGCTCTCTAAAACAGTCACATCTAACTTTTTTTACTGCAGTAAAAAGCTCTTACACTCAGCCTACATTGGAACAGGATTTACACCCAGCTTGAGTGAGAAGACAGTATACTCGTTATCTTTCGCCAAAATGAAGGTGTATCCTTGATAGCTGAAATTATTCTATTAGCCTTTTTGACGAATGAATGGCAAGTTAAACTGAGACCATCTTTAATGCCGATATGCCAATTGTGTATTTGACATTAAAAAGTGTTATCATGATATATTGCACATGTTTTACTCCATACATCATACTAGTTCAAATGTTCAATTTACTTTTTATCATAATCATTGAGCTTTAAAAATTGTAAAAGTAAACTTATAACTTCTTTTTTTGAAAGTGTAAACTTGTAACTTTATAATAATTAAAAATTACTATGATTAAGTGAGAATGTTATATTGGTGTAAAATTTACTATAAAATATAACATATGGTAAATTTAACGTAACAAATAAAACTGTGTTAGAAATTTTTTTTCACTCAAATACTAAATTTACTATTATAACATTAAAAAAAAATTAAGAAGAGTAGATTTGGACTTCACCTATTCACACATTCCCAAATTCCCAATATCTGCATAGTGGGGCATTTTGTCCGTTACATACGTGACCTTATCAAATGAAATGCGACATGGCAATTTTATTGTACTTTTCGCCAAAATAGATCACGTGTTTCTCAGAAAAGAAACTGACAACCTAATCACATATGGGATAAGGCCAAGTAAATTGAGGCCAATGCTATTTTTGGGCAGTAAGACAAAAATGTAGAGATCTTTCGCACCTTTAAGATAACCCAACCGAGTACAAGGCATTGTCATAAACCAAGAAGAAAATTTTGCAAACATGGCCGAAGGGAAAATCAATAGCAGAGATGAGAGATGGAGTCTTGAGGGAAAGACCGCTCTTGTGACGGGTGGAACCAAAGGCATAGGGTATGTACCCTGCATTGGTCTTTTGAATTTTCCTGTAATTTTATGAATCAATAGGATTAATTTTTCTTTTCTTTTGTTCTTTTTTTTTTTTTTTTTTTTTTTTTTTTTTTTTTTTTTTTTTTTTTTTTGTGTGTGGCACATTAGACATGCAATAGTAGAAGAACTAGCAGGAGAAGCCAAACTGAACTAGACCAACGTTTGGATGAATTTCAAGTAACTGGATCAGTGTGTGATGTCTCACATAGAGACCAAAGGGAAAAGCTAATAGAAACGGTTGCTTCTTTGTTTCAGGGGAAGCTCAACATCCTTGTGAGTTTGTCATTTCTTTCGTAAGACTACGTTGGTCATTGTTTAACAAATGATGTTTATATCAACAAAGATATAAAGGTTCAAAATTAATCGTGTACCTATGAAAAAAATGCTTTGTACAATTTAAACTATGCGGGTCAATGTGTAAAAATGTTGCTAATTAAAATAATAATGATACATTGGTTCAAAATTGATGGAAATTTTCTCAAAATTGATTGTGTTTGTGTACGTACATGTAATTAGCTTCTTGATGATGCTTTGTACAAGTACTTTTTATCTCCTAACTACCACTTAATGACATAGTTACTTTTTATATTGATTAATATGCTTTATCATGTGAGTTCCACTGATGAATGTTAAATTTCATTTGCTACAAATAACATTTGCTAATATTATTACAGGTTAATAATGTGGGGACAGGAATTTTAAAGAATGCTACAGAATTCACAGCCGAAGATGTGTCAAAATTGATGGCTACAAATTTTGAGTCGGCTTACCATCTCTCCCAACTTGCACACCGTTTGCTGAAAGCCTCCGGAAATGGAAACATTGTTTTCAATTCTTCCATTTCTAGTGTCATGGCTTTTCCTTCTTGCGCCCTCTACGCATCAACAAAAGGTATATATGTACGTTACAAATTGCGGTTTGTTACATACATACATATATATATATATATATATATATGTACATGTATGTGTACATATATATAAGGTTATTTCAATGATTATTGTTATTTATTTTATAATCATCAGTGGTTACAATCAAATTAAGAAAACAAATACATACGTTATATATGTATGACTTATAGCAAGTTCATTAGGAACCAATTTGTCAAATAAGCATTAATAAAATGATTTTTTTTTTTTTACTTTTTTTTTTTCTATTAGTTTTCTAGTAAATTGTATTGAAAAATGAAGGTCATGTCCCCTTCTATATTTATCCTGTAAAAATGCTGCTAAAGAGAATAGTGACAAATCCCAAAGGAATAAATCCATTGACAAAAGAAGAAAGAGAAGAAACAAGGGGGAAACCAAAGATGATGCTTTTACCCTTTTTTTTTTTTTTGCCTTTAATGGAAAAGCTTTACTAAACTACTATAGGCGGAAAATGCAAATAAACAGGGATCGCCCAAAAAAAAAAAAAATCAGCTCCTCAAACAAACTGAGAAAAGCTTTGTTAAACTACACGTACAACGAAACGAAACATGATCGAGCAATAAAAATATCAGAATACAAAACTAATGGGACGAAAGGGCTTCTTCTTCTCATAGCTCACTTGTGTTGTCAATACATTTTTTTTACAAACTCAAGTTGAGAATTTGAGTTATAACGCGAATTAGAATTTGAATTTCTGTGAGACAAACAATATAGCAAAAAAAATTTTGAGTCGTGATTAAAGTTGTGAACAAATCATTATAATTATTAGGTGGAGATTTTGGAGGATTTTTTTACCTTGAAAAGGGTTACATCCAACATTATTTTTATTTCATGTATCAAGGAGCGATCAATCAACTTACAAGGAACTTAGCGTGTGAGTGGGCAAAAGACAATATTCGTGCTAATACAGTTGCTCCTGGGTTTACTAATACCCCATTGTTGGACGCTTTTACGGTAAACTACCTGATCGATCTTCTTTTTCCATCTATTTTTTTAATTCTACATTTTTTTGGTTGAAAATGTTCTACATTTCTATTTTTAATATAAAAAAAATTCTCACTAATGATATTGAGCCATTTGTCTCTATATTCTAGTTATCTTTCAGTATTCATTTAATTTCTAATTTCTGTGTAGGCAAATCCAAAAGTAGGAAAAGAACTTATAAGTCAATTAATTGCTCGAACTCCGATTAGGCGCCTTGGAGAGCCTAACGAAGTCTCATCAGTGATAGCGTTTCTTTGTCTCCCTGTTGCTTCATATATCACTGGCCAGATTATTTACATTGACGGCGGACTTATTGTGAATGGCTTTCCAATATCTCAGTAATCATTTTTAGATATCTCAATAATTCTCGAAATAATTGATGAACTTACTTTTAAAGTGCATGAGTCTAGATTTTCAACATTTACTTTTAATTAATACCTTTTTGTCGAATATAGTTATTTAACTAAAAAGGCTGTTAATCAATAATAAAAGATAAAAATCTAAACTCATACATTTTAAAGTATATTTGTCTCCTTTCTCCCTAGTTCTTCTTGTAATTATAGCAGAACTGCCTTATACTGCTATAAAAAATTTTAATACACAACGTTTAAAATTGCTTCGTGTGTTACCGTATGGAAGGCACCAGAACAATGATTATTGTATAATGAAGAATTCATTTCCAAAGCAAAATAATGGTGCCACCATTTCTTGTTATTGCTTAGAACAGTTTTTTATGTATTCTTTCTCTTCTTATTTTTCTTATTTCTTTTGTTTCCTTTAACAACTACAGCTTTTTTGTGTCCGTCACTCTGTCAATTCTACATATATTACCTTAAAATTGAAAACTAAAAATTCATGATGTGTTGTGTGTCTTCTTTATTTCATTTCACAATTACAATACCTTCTTATTAAGTTAAAAAAGAAAACTAAAAATGACCGAATGTTAATCCTCATTTTATATTAATTTTCGTCTTTATTTGTGTCCTCACTGAAAATAAATCCTGCTTATATATATTACTGGCTGTGTAATGACAAGGGGTAAAGGAAACGACCATTCAACTAAAATCAGTAGCACTTACATAAGACACGTGCAAATATTCCACAAACAGAGGATCCCAGTCTTAAAAATTTTAAGAATTGATGAAATTTAAAGCATAGGACCACAAACAGAGGATCCCAGTCTCTACAGCCAAACCAACGAGAACACAATTTTTCAGGTAAAAGGAATTAATTGGGCCCCGTTCATTTTACCGATTCGAGTTTAAAATTCGAATTTTGTTACAGTAAAAAATTCTTAGAAATAGTCACATCTAACTTTTTTGTTATAGGTAAAAGTTCTCACAAAAAGTCGCATCTCAACTCGAATCAGCGAATTAAACGGGCCCAAAATTTGTCGCACAATTTCCTTCTTCTATAGATGTGAAAAAAAAAAGGAAAGAAAAATATTGGTTTAAGCAAGGTTTTTACCGGAGCGCATTATAAACGACTAGTTCAATAACGCAACACTATTGGGCACACTATAAACTGTTATTATTATTATAATAACAATAGTTGTTACAACAGGAGCACAAACACAAGACTACTATAAACCCAAAATTGGGCACACTTACAAAGATCACTACCGGCAACAAAGAAGAACTAGGACACTACAAGACTAATTCACTCTATTTCTCTTCCTAATTTTTACCGCACATAGCCAAGAAATAGATGCCCACACATTATTCAAGTCTACTTTAATTACCATTACATAATAATATAAACCAATAACACACGTACACAACTTCTATTAACCAATAACACGTACACGACTTTAATCATATATAAACCAATAACACACGTACACAACTTCAATTAATTTTTTACAAATAATCTATACCTAACTTTGGAACATTCCACACAATAGATTTATGTGCTCAATTTATATTTGGGCTAATAAATTTATGGGCGCGCGATGATACTTCAATATTAACTAAATGAGATAAGTTCAACGTTCCTTGCTTCATATCAAAATATATCAAACATTTTTTAAAGAAAAAAAAATAGCCATTTTTTTCTTTCAAAATGATGAGATCAAGAGAATCTTTTTCTTCACTGGGTGAGAAAAATATTGCGATTTTAGGCCGCGACGTTTGGTTCATGGATTTAAAATCATAATTCAAAATTATTCTCATTTTACGTGTGTTTTTTTTTTAAGAGAAAATATTGTAGCAAACCACGAACCATGATTCAAATCATGGCACGAATACATCAACCAAATGCTTGCTCAAACTTTCTTCGTTATTATGCTAAGTCGATCCCTTCGTTGCACTGAACTTTCTTTGTTATTATGGACTTTGTGTCAATTATTGAGAGCTTTCTTTGTTATTGTGGACTTTGTGTCAATTATTGAGTAACATCATATTGTATCCAGACAAATGAAATTATGACCACAACCTTTTTTTTTTTTTTTTTTTTTTTCATGACAAAGAAATTTAGCCAGCCACATATGACAGAGAAATTTGAGGCCACAAATTTCACTTGGCGCAAAGACAACAATAAACAAATTTTGAACCTTTAAAATTGCGCACGCAATGAGGCACGAGGGTGTGGTCAAGTAGAAAAATTTGATAAACATGGCTGAAGCATCGAAAATCAACTCCGGAGAAGAGAGGTGGAGTCTTAAGGGACAGATGGCTCTGGTGACCGGCGGAACGAAAGGCATGGGGTATGTGCCTTGCATGAGATCTTGTGAATTTTTTTCGCTTAATTGTTTTTTTTTTTTTTTTTTTTTTTTTTTTTTTTTTGCCTATGATTAATTTAGTTTCTTTTTGGCGTTACACATTAGACATGCCATAGTAGAAGAGCTAGCAGGGTTTGGGGCCATAGTTCACACATGTTCCCGCAACCAAATTGAACTAGACCAGCGTTTGGTTGAATGGAAAAGTAAAGGTTTCAAAGTAACTGGATCAGTGTGTGATGTCTCACGTAGAGACCAAAGGGAAAAGCTAATAAAAACGGTAGCTTCTCTGTTTCAAGAGAAGCTCAACATCCTTGTGAGTCTGTCATTTCTTTCGTAAGACAGCGTATTTTTGAGTATGAAAAATGATTAATATTATGGCGATAACTGATTTTCTCAACCAATATAAAATGTTTTTTTTTTTTTTTTAACAAACTACGTTGGTCATTGTTTAACAAATGATGTTTATATCAACAAAGACATAAAGGTTCAAAATTATCGTGTACCTATGGATATAATGCTTTGTACAGTTTAAACTATGCGGGTCAATGTGTAAAAATGTTGTTAATTATAATAATAATGATACATTGGTTCAAAATTGATGGAACGTATATGTAATTAGCTTCTTGATGATCTTTTTGGTTTGCATTAATAGCTACAAATTGGATATTATTATTATTTTTTAAATGTATATATCGAATAATATGAGCACAAATAAGATACTTAATTATTTAGGTTAACATAGTTACATCTCTTGAACTTTTTCTTTTCATAATATATATCTTGAATTACATGTCATCATTTACGTGGATAAGAATATAAAATCATGATTAGTGCGCAAATACCTAAACTACCACTGAATGACATAGTTACCTTGCATTGATTAATGTGCTTTACCAAGTGAGTTCCAATGATGACTGTAGATCTGTATACATTTTTCTAATTATAGGTAAATAATGTGGGGACAACAATTCCAAAGAATGCTACAGATCTCACAGCCGAAGATGTGTCAAAATTGATGGCTACAAATTTTGAGTCGGCTTACCATCTCTCCCAACTTGCACACCCTTTGCTGAAAGCCTCCGGAAATGGAAGCATTGTGTTCAATTCTTCCATTTCTAGTGTCATGGCTTTTCCTTGGTGTGCTGTCTACTCATCAGCAAAAGGTATTTATGTGTTCAATTCTTCCCGCGTTAGTTCTTGAATTATAAGCATTATGTCATTTTAGGATCCGTTCATTTCACCGATTCAAGTTTAGAATTTAAGTTTTACTACAGTAAAAAACTCTAAAAAACAATCATATCTAATTTTTTTACTATAGAAAAAAATTTTCACATAAAGTCACATCTTAACTCTAATTAAAAATTTAAAACAGCGAGTTAAACGAGTTATTAGTCCGTAAGAATCTTTGTAGTGTTGATAATTAATACATCGATCTATTAGAACTTAATATTTGTAGTGGAATTTGGTATCACCGTATTACATCTAAACATTACATCATGCCAAAATCATAAAAGATCTAAAACAAATTAAGCTATTTAAATATATTGGAACTTGATAAAAACCCGACATCCACAGTACCAAATTACTGTGAGTGTGTGTTTTGTTTACCCTACTAGAAAATTCTCTAACTTCTAAATGTTGACTTCATTATTAACTACGATCAAAATTTGAATGAAAAAATTATATCTATTGACCTTGAAAGTGGTTACGTCCAATACGTTTTAGTTCGTATATATCTGTAGGAGCCATCAATCAACTTGTAAGGAACTTTGAGATTTTGGACATTTTGGAGGATTTTTAACCTTGAAAGTGTTTACATCTAACATCATTTTCATTTTATATATGCAGGAGCAATTAATCAACTTACAAGGAACTTAGCGTGTGAGTGGGCAAAAGATAATATTCGTGCTAACACAATTGCTCCTGGGGTTATTAATACCCCATTGTTGGACAGTACTACAGTAAACTACTTGACCAATCTTTTTTTTCATTCATTTTTTCAATCACATTATTATTATTATTATTATTATTATTATTATTATTATTATTATTATTATTATTATTATTATTATTTTGAAAATGTCCAACATTTCTTTTTTTAATAGAAACAAATTTTCACTAATGATATTAAGCCATTTGTCTCTATATTCTAGTTATCTTTCAGTATTCACTTAGTTTCTACTTTCTGTGTAGGGAGATCCAAATGTAGGAAACGAAATTGTAAGTCAATTAATTGCTCGAACTCCGATTAGCCGCCTTGGAGAGCCTAACGAAGTCTCATCAGTGGTAGTGTTTCTTTGTCTTCCTGCTGCTTCATATATCACTGGCCAGATTATTTATATTGACGGCGGACTTATTGTGAATGGCTTTCCAATATCTCAATAATCTTTTTTAGGTATCTCAATAATTCTCAAAGAAATTGATAAACTTACTCTTAAAGTGTATTAGTCTAGATTTTTATCATTTATTTTTTATTAATACCCTTTTAACTAATATACTTAGAGTTGACTATAAAGTATGTTAACTAATAATAAAAAAATAAAAATCTAGACCCATACATTTTAAAGTATATTTGTCTCCTTTTTCCCTAGTTCTTCTTGAAATTATGGCAAAACCGCCTTATACTGCTATAAAAAATTTTAAAAGACAACGTTTAAAATTATTTATTGTATAATGAAGAATTCATTTCCAAAGTAAAATAATGATGCCACCATTTTTTGTTATTGTTTAGTACGGCTTCTTATGTATTCTTTCTCTTCTTATTTTTCTTATTTCTTATTTTTTTTCGTTTAACAATTACAGCTTTTTGTGTCCGTCACTCCGTCTATTCTACATATATTACCTTAAAAATGAAAACTAAAAATTCATAGCATTCTTCGTGGAGGAAAATTGATGGAAATCTAAAGAGAGACTCAAGTGCTGCAGAATGGCAGATGTGAGACGCTTGGCTGAAAATAATAGTAATTAAAAAATTGATTGCAATAAGAAAATAATGTCAAAATGTTTGCAGTGGCAAAAATTGTGAATTCAAATGTTCTTACTTATTGACTCTCAATTCATTCCGGCTGCACATGGTGGTTACTTGAGCTAAAAAATAAAAAGAAAGAGATAATAGTGTGAAGAAAGAAAGAGAGATGGAGTGACAGTTGTGGACAGAAATAGAAAAGAGGAAGAAGAGGAAAGAAAGGACAGGGAAATAAGACAACATATGCAAATGTTTAAAAGCGAAAAATATAATTTTATATGTGAAAATAATAGGGATTTTTTTACTGTAGACTCAAAAAAGTGTTTTGCCGGTGGAGCACTATTTTTTTATCGTTAGATTATTTTTTTAACGGTCAGATTTGTAGCAAGAGTAGTTCTATGCAGCGCGTTGAAAATTTTTTAATATGAACTTATACATATTTAAACGTTAAAAAATTAGTCTAACGGTTAAAAAAATAATGCTCCACTGATAGAGTATTTTTTGAGGTTCCGTCACAAAAAATCCCAAAAAAAAAATGTTGATTGAGAAATGATAATGCCCTGTTTAATGGAGGGGTACGGTGTTTTTTTTTCCCACGAAATGCTGATTTTATTGACGAGCTATAGAAGTACAACTTAAAGTAGAAACATCAAGAAAAAACACTCAGGTCTCGTTCATTTTACCGATTTGAGTTTAGAAGTTAAGTTTTATTACAGTAAAAAACTCTAAGAAACAATCACATATAACTTTTTTTACTACAATAAAAAAACTCTCATACTCAGGCCACATTGAAGCAGGATTTACACCCAGCTTGAGTGAGAAGACAGTATACTCATTATCTTTCGCAAAAATGAAGGAGTATTGTAACACCCTGAAGAATTAATTGAGATTAATTAAGGTAATTAAGATTATCAGTGTGCCTAATCTGATTTAATTAATTGAGTTTAAATGATTCCAAGGTATTTAAATTATTCACAGTAATTTATTTTAATACAGAAGTGTGTATGGGCGCATTTCTGGACTGTTATTTTAAATATTGTACACATGTCATTTTCATTTTTCTTTTTCCTTTTCTTTTCTTTTCCTTTTTCTTTTCTTTCTTTTCTTTCCTTTCTTTCCTTCCCCGTGCGTTCTCTCTCTCCCTTTCACTCTCACTCTCCCGTGCTCTCTCTCCCTCTCTCTTTCCCATTTTTGTCTCAAATCAAGATCGGATTCGAACCAAGAGTGATATCAAACAGTTTTCAACATCAAGAGAAGGATTCAAGGTAAGATTACTGAAAGAACCTCTCTTGGATTTCAAGTTTTTCGTATTCAAAACTTACTTTTGATTCAAAACGGATTTTGATGGATTTTGAGTAGAACTAGGGTAGAAATTGGAGATCTTGGGTTCTTTGGACTTGTTTTAGGGCCTAGAACCCGGATCTAGTGGTTGTCCCTTGAGATTTTGTGATTTGGGACTGGATTTGCAGGTTTTTGAACTGATTTCCGTGAGTTTTCGCAAACTGGAGTTCTCCACCGGTCAACCGCATTGGTCGACCAGATCTTGCTATGGCCACCGACCGACCGGTCTGGTCGACCGGATGCACACCACCGGCCGACCGGTGGTGATGCACTTCTCTGTCACCGGTCAACTGGTGTACACGGGGTTTGACCCTGTTTGGCCTGAAATTGTTGTTTTGACCCCTGTTTTCGGGGAGAACCCAAATTAGCTTCATTTGGGGACTTGGGATGAAAGGATTAGCATCTTTAATCCCTGATTTGATATTTAAAACCCTTAAAATGGAATTTGAAACATGAAAATTGATTAGGGCACACTAATTGGAAAATCTTGGTATATGATTGAGATTGGATTACTTTAGGAATGAGAATTGATCCTAAAGTGTTATCTTGTATCGATGATCGCCGAGGATTCGGATCAAGGGGCTTGAGGAAGCGCGGGCGGAAAAGGCAACGCTAGTCCCAGGTTTGATTGTGCGAGGTAGGATTTCTATCCCTCTTCTTTGTGAGCCTGTTTTCAAAAGGATTTTGGCCTTGAAAATGTTTTAAAGAAAGGGATTGGTTTGCGAAAGAAAAATGTTTTAAAAACCATGGCTTGTTAGTTTATGGAATTCCTTGGCTTCTCCTGTCCTTGGAACCCATAGCTTGTCTAGTCATGGAACCTCATGGCTTGCCCCGTCATGGGGCCCGCGGCTTAAGTAGTTCGTGGGGTCATATGAACGATTTCATAATGTTAAATGGATGATTTCTTAAGATAAGAGATCTTGTGAACTGGTAATAGAGTCTATTGCTGTAAGCCTAGATAGGATGCGGAGAGTGCATCCTCGGGGGCAGAATCTGAAACCGGTCCGGTAGGCGAGGCACTTGGTGAGGTGAGTAATTTGTACTAATTACTCGCTGAAGCCTGTAATATGGATTATTTTCTGTTATATTTCCTTTGAGAAAAAGGATGTGAGGTTCCGGCTGCTCTGTCGGGACTGAATGTCTATTTTATTTATTTATTCATTTACGCATTCATTTATTTTAAGTATTTTAAATTATATCCTACTGGGCCTTTCGCTCATGTTTCAAATGTTTAAACCCCTCCTAGGAGATTTGAGGAGCGGTGCATCGTAGCTGAGTCGTGCTACGGGTCGAGCAAGTGAGGATCGCGTTCATCCTCTGTTATAAAATGTAAGGAATTGAGAAAAGTTATGTAAACTTATTTAATATTTGGATTTACTAGATTGTGGTTGATGTCTATTGTAATGATTATTTACATGAGCATGTATGTACGATAATGTATGTCCTGTGGGGTGGAGCCCTGTGTGTCAGAGGCTCCTGGATTATGTAATTTATTTATATTTTAATGCAGCTAAGCGTGGGACCCGGTTGGGGATCTGCTTTATTAATCCCTAATCGAGCTCCACGTCACCCACCCCGTTTGGGAGGGCGTGACAAGTATCCTTGATAGCAGAAATTATTCTATTAGCCTTTTTGACGAGTGAATGGCATGTTAAACTGAGACCCTCTTTAATGCCAAAATGCCAATTGTGTATTTGACATTAAAAAGTGTTATCATGATATATTTGACATGTTTTACACCATACATCATACTAAAATCTTACATTTACTTTTTATCATAATCATTGAGCTTTAAAAATTATAAAAGTAAACTTATAACTTTTTTTTTTTAAAACTGTAAACTTGTAACTTAATAATAATTAAAAAAACAAATGTTGCTATGACTAATTGAGAATGTTATATTAGTGAGAAATTTACTATAAAATATAATATATGATAAATTTAACGTAACAAATAGTACTATGTTAGAAAAAAAAAATCACTTAAATACTAAATTTACTATTAACATGTCAATTATAACATTGAAAAAGATCTGAGAAGAGTAGATTTGGAATTCACCTATCCACAACACAAGACCACGAAATTTAAGTACGTTATCCCCACATACCAAAATTCCCAATATCTGCAAAGTGGGGCATTTTGTTCGCTACATACGTGACCTTATCCAATCAAATGCGACATGGCAATTTTATTGGACTCTTCGGCTAGATAGATCACGTGTTTCTCAGAAATGAAATTGACAACCTAATCAAATATGGGATAAGGCCAAGTAAATTGAGGCCAATAATTTTTTTTTTTTTTGGGCAGCAAGACAAAAATGTAGAGATCTTTTGCACCTTTAAGATAACCCAACCGAGTACAAGGCATTGCCATAAACCAAGAAGAAAATTTTGGAAACATGGCCGAAGGGAAAATCAATAGCAGAGATGAGAGATGGAGTCTTGAGGGAAAGACCGCTCTTGTGACGGGTGGAACCAAAGGCATAGGGTATGTACCCTGGATCGATCTTTTGAATTTTTCCATAATTTTATGATTCAATAGGATTAATTTTTCTTTTCTTCGGTTTTTTTTTTTTTTTTTTTTTTCTTGTTTGGGTGTGACACATTAGACATGCAATAGTAGAAGAACTTGCAGGGTTTGGGGCCATAGTTCACACATGTTCCCGCAACCAAACTGAACTCGACCAGCGTTTGGATGAATGGAAAACTAAAGGTTTCAAAGTAACTGGGTCAGTCTGTGATGTCTCACACGCAGACCAAAGAAAAAAGCTTATTGAAACAGTAACATCTCTGTTTCAAGGGAAGCTCAACATTCTTGTGAGTTTTTTCTTTGCGACTTTTTACATAGCATCATATAAAGAATATTGTTACAAATACCTAAACTACCACTTAATGACATAGTTACTTTATATTGATTAATGTGCTATACCAAGTGAGTTCCAATGATGACTGTAGATCTGTATACATTTTTCTAATTATAGGTAAATAATGTGGGGACAACAATTCCAAAGAATGCTACAGAATTCACAGCCGAAGATGTGTCAAAGTTGATGGCTACAAATTTTGAGTCCGCTTACAATCTCTCCCAACTTGCACACCCTTTGCTGAAAGCCTCCGGAAATGGAAGCATTGTGTTCAATTCTTCCCTTGCTAGTGTCATGGCTTTTCCTTATTCTGCCCTCTACGGATCAACAAAAGGTATATATGAACGTTACAAATTGCGGTTTGTTACATACACACACACACACACACACACACACACACACACACACACTGTATATGTATACATATATATAAGAATATTTCAAATGATTATTATTATTTATTTTATAATTATAAGTGGTTACAATCAAATTAAGAAAACAAATACACACATTATATATAACTTATAGCAAGTCAATTAGGAACCGGTTTGTTATATGAGCATTAATTAAATGATTTTTTCTTTTTCACTTTTTTTTCTTTTAGTTTTCTTGTAAATAGCATTGAAAAATGAAGGTCATGTCCCCTTCTATATTTATCCTATAAAAATGCTGCTAAAGAGAATAGTGACAAAGCCCAAAGGAATAAATCCATTGCCAAAGGAAGAAGGAGAATAAGCTAAAGGGGAAACGAAAGATGAGGCCTTTACTTTTTTTTTTTTTTTTTTTTTTTTTGGCTATAATGGAAAAGCTTTACTAAACTACCATAGGCTTAAAATGCAAATAAACTGGGATCACCAAAGAAAATTCAGCTCCTCAAACAAACTGAGAAAAGCTTTGTTAAACCAGCTGTACAACGAAACGAAACAGGATTAATAACAAAAATATCAGAATGCAAAACTAAAGGGATGAAAGAGCTCACTTGTGTTGTTAATACGTTTTTTTTCACAACTTGGGTTGAGAACTTGAATTGTAAAGTGGATTTAAATTTAAATTTTTAAGAAACAAACATTATAACAAAAAAAAAAAAAAAGTGAGTCGTGAAACAAAACATTGAAATTATTAGGTGGAGATTTTGGAGGATTCTAAACCTTAAAAGTGGTTACATCCAACATTTTTTTTATTTTTGTATGCAGGAGCGATCAATCAACTTACAAGGAACTTAGCTTGTGAGTGGGCAAAAGACAATATTCGTGCTAACACAGTTGCTCCTTGGGTTATCAAGACCCCGTTGACAGAAAGTTCTTATGCGGTAAAACTACTTTTTCATCTATAATTAGAGGATTCTCTCACTTGACTGTGATCCAAATCTATAATCTAACAATCTAACAATAATATATATATAATATATATAAAAATTAAAGCTCTTTTTTATAAGCCTGTCACATGACAGCTCCTCCATTTACATTTTTTTTATTTTATTTCTGATTTTTTTTTTTTTACATTTTAATTTTATGTGTGTTTTTTAAAAATATATTACTTCTCACTTTACTCCTTTGAGGATAATTTTTCGTATTTTTTCTTATTTTATTTTTAGTTGGTTAAAATAAAGTGATTCAAGGCATGCTGATTAAGATCAAACGGTGAACTTAAGTCGCCATCATGAGTCATCAAATTATGGAGACCCATAACCTTCTTTATGTGTCCCTAATTAATTTATTTTCTCAGTGGTTATCTTTACACATATTCATTTTTAACTAAATTAAAAAATTAAATAGTTATAGAAGTAAAATTCTTATTATTCGATAAACAATAAATTTTTCAGATGTCTCTAACACGGAAACACGTGCAGAGCACATTACAAAATTAGTCTATAATCTATAAGTCTATGGGTTGGTAAAGATATTTTCTAAGTTGTTGTGGAGATTTACAATGACTAAAATAGATCGTACTTTAGCACACATATTTAGAGTGAGTTTCATTTCTATTTATAAGGTTAATATTCATAATATTTTTACCCCAAAACACTAATGAAAATGTGTTTTTGATTTACTATTTAAAATATTTATACAAAAATAAATAAATAAATTTCTTATTTATTGTTTTTACTTTTATAAATTAGTAAATTTTACCATAGTATATTTATAAATATTTTTAATTTTTAAATATATTTTAAATGTATTTATTTTTTAAAATTTCACACAAAAAAATAAAAAATGGAGAATTGAGAAAAAAAAATTGGGATGAAACATTTTGTCCTCCCCTTCTATGTGATGAACCCTAGAGGATGGAAGGCATGGATGCGACATTGCTGCTTTTATATATTATATAGATAGATTTATTCCTACGTACATAATTCAAAATGGGCATTTCTAGGTAAGGAATTGTATTTTTTCAATATTAATAAGAATTGTTGTTTTAACCGTCAGATTAATGGAATAATTTATAAATGTTCACGAAAAAGTTTGCAATTCACGACAATAAAACTATTCCCATGAATAGATTAGGCTATTAAAAAAATTAATCTAACAGTTAAAATAACAATACTTATTGATAAAATAAAAGGAGAGTTCCTTCGTTTCTTTAGTATTTTATTTAAGCTCAAGTATTTTGGCTTTCTCTACAGGATGATCCTAAATTAAGGCATGAAGCTGCTTCATTTTTTCAATTAATTGCTCGAACTCCAATTAGCCGCCTTGGAGAACCTAATGAAGTCTCATCAGTGATAGCGTTTCTTTGTCTTCCTGCTGCTTCATATATCACTGGCCAGGTTATTAATATTGACGGTGGATTTACCGCGAGTGGCTTTCCAGTACCTCAATAATTTCTCAAAATTGCTTAGTATATGTAGCGATACCAAAAAAATAAATAAATAAATAAAATCACTGCTTTTATAATAATGATGAAGTTGTTCTTTTCTACTATTTTTTTCCTTTTAGTCATGTTGATGATTTGGAATGGTACATCGAGAAGAATAACGAATCATGATGACAAACCTAGTTTGGCCACAGTATTTCTTTTTGGTTGTCCTGGAAACTATACTCAGACAAATACGTAACGGGATAATGTGTAAATGGAGAAAATTAAGGTTGCAACGAATATTATCAAGTGGGTACCTCTTATTTAGAAAATGCAAACTTTTATAGTCATAAACAATGACGGAATCAGTCATTCACTTCAGTATAAATGTATATAAAATTTTTTTATAAATTATCTTAATGACGGTATATAAGAAAATATATTTATTTTAATATGAATAAATATTATTTTAGTAGAGATTTAAGTATAAAATTTTAAAATTTTTAAAAATAATATTTTTTTTAAAAAAAATTTTGAGTGGAGGCGGTAGTCCTTACTGAGCTATGCAGGTAGTAAGTACTTCTAATTTACTCTAAGGAAAATTATCCTGTGTTTATTTTTTGTATCGTTTTTTTATAATTTACTCATAATCTACGTTGTTTATTTACTCTTCTTTTTTTTTTTTTAAAAAAAGAATAAACTTCAATTACAGCTAAATACTTGTCTTGTACATACCTCAACTATATAAATATTTTAAATCGTATCGTTATTACACATCAAAATTGAAGGAGCAAAATCGAGACAAGTCAACAACAGCTACAACCAACAGATTTGTTTCCTTTTATTTCTCCACCAATTTTTTCTATTAAATGTCTGCGTATGTACATCCTTTTTTTTTTCTTTTCTATTTTCCTTTTTTGGTCTTTTTCCATTTTGTATATATGTATCTGTTAAGATCCTAATTGAGTCCTACATTATTAAATTATGAGCTTAACATGTGATTTATAACCATTTAGACACACTCTCTTTACAAACTAGTTTTTGAGGATGAATTCTACCCAAGGGTTATAACAGTATCGCCACCGTATGAGTGAGTGAGCAGTACAAAAGCTATTTTCATTTTGTACTTTTGTTATAACCCTAAATCTTAAATCCTAATCTTAAATTATAATCCTGTCCTTATATAAAAGAGTGGATATATGGGTAGTGTAAATTAGTAGTCTTAGGGTGAGTTTTAGGTGCTATTTTTTTTTTTTTTTTTTTTTTTTTTTTTTTTCAAGTTGCAACTCCTTTATTTTTTACTTTGTTATCTTATAATTTAGAATATGTCATATATTTAATCAGATAAGCTTTTCACTTAAACTACTATTTATATACTTTTTGGAATTTCTTTTTTTTTTTTTTTCTATATATCATTTGCATTCTACCCTATAAAAATTTCCATCACAACTCAATATGTACGTGCCTATATTAGTATATTTTTTTCAAAAAAAAGGTATTGATTTTGACATATGACTGTATCACAGATGTACAATTTAAATCCCCCCTTCGAAAGTTCTAAAAAAAAAAAAAAAAAAAAAAACACTATTCAATGAGATTAGGAATAAAACCAATTTAATATGAAATTTCTAGTTAGTATCATGTATTTTTTAATAATATTAAAACAGTAATTTTACATTTAAAAAATGGTTTTTTTTTTTGTATTCTAAGATTAATTTTTGAAACATTAATGTCCAAACTATCCCTTTTATAATTAAATATAAACTAATAGTTTTAAAAATAATTTTTTGTAAACATTTCAATTCATTTTGATTGTTTAATTTTTAAATGTTGTAAAGTATTTTTTAAATTTTTTTAAGAAATTATTAGTTTATTATTAATTAGTAAAAAAAATAAAATGGACATTTTATATTTTAAAAATCAATTTTAAAATACTAAAAGAATATTTTTTTCAAAAAAAATAAAAATATTATTTTAATATTATTAAAAATACATTATATTAATGAAATATTTTCTTATAACAGAAGAAGATGGTAGTAAAATTGAAAGAAAATAATGCTAATTAAATAAACGTCCCACGTGGCAGCCGCAAGGCAGCCTCTAGAACGGGAGTCAAAAACCCAAAAAAAAAAAAAAAACAAAAAACAAAAACAATCACCTTCCAGAAACTTCTAGCTCAATCGTGACTTCACATGGATAATCCTAGGTTGCGGTTCTGATCACTCCACGTGTCCGAATTTCCACGTGGCGTCCGACGTGGCGCTTCTTAATCCCTGCAAATGATTTGGCCCATATTTTTTTTTTTCGATGCTTTTGTTTATTACAGAATTTTCTCTTTCAGAAACCGAATTTGCAGACCAAACCAAAACATTTTACTTTTTCGTGAAGAGAGAAGGAAGAGAAAGAAAGGGATTGATGCTTTCTGCCATTGATTTTGAATTAAAAAAGCTTCAGTTTCACGGAGAAGATTTTGGAGTTCGTCATCGCAATGAATGGCAACGAAGGAGAAGAAGTGAAAATTGAGGAATGTAAGGAAGCTATGGTGTATATGTGGGGTTATCTTCCTGGAGCCTCGCCGGAGAAGTCTCCGATACTGTCCCCAACACCGGTCCGGTTTTCTGATGGAAGCAGCGGCGATGATTCGTGGAGAGATGTTTGCGGTGGCGGTTGTGGATTCGCCATGGCCGTCTCTGGTTGATTCTCGATCTTCATCTCTTTCCTTGCTATTTTTGCAATTTGCTTTGTAGATTTGTTATTTATTGGCTCACATTCTTAATTATTTTGTTTTTGTCGATTTTCTTGCTGTGTGGTTCAAATTTTGCATATGATATTTCTGTCTGACACTGAAGAACTATGATGCAGTTTTCACTGAATTTGAACAGTCCGTAAATGTATTTTGAATTTTCAAGCAATTAACCGCAGGAGATGAAGTAATTCTTGCGATTGATGTGATAATTTGAGCTCTCATCGTAGTTCACTTAGAATTCTGCACTTCTGAGATAGAAACTGTGTGTCATTTAGGTCAATTGGGTGCAATATAGGCGCTTCAAGATTCATTGTATCTTATACAGCGTTTCTGTTTGAGCAACTTTGTTTCATTTATATGGAAAATATAACTACTTTTGAGTTTCTGCTTTAGGAAGTAGATTTCATTTCTGTGACCATCTAAGTATTTATTTTTAGGTTCAATCCATTTTATACCAGGGTTTCTGAGTGAGCATCTGTCTTGCATTTCTGTAGCCATATAAGTTCTTGGTGATCCGCATTTCAACTCTCTTTGAAAATGGTGCTTAGTTTTTGTAATGGTGGTGATATATGATGTTGTCAACCATGGGTGGATTTAGGGTCTGGGAAGCTCATAACATGGGGTTCAGTGGAAGATGAAGACCAAAGTTACCTGACTTCAGGAAAGCATGGGGTAACTCGGATGTTCTCTAATGTCTCAGGTTTTTCATAACTTAATAACTGGTGTGAATTTGATTTTTCATTTTCTGTTCCCTGTAAATTTGTTAAGGAGACTCCAGAGCCTTTTTCTCTGCCAACTGAGGCTTCGGTAGTCAAGGCTGCTGCGGGTTGGGCCCATTGTATTTCAGTCACAGGTATTCTTCTCTTCCTACATTACTGGTTCATTGCCTAGTTTTGTTTTTCTTTGATTTATGCAATTGCATAATGTTGATTGATAGACATTTATTTTGAGAGTTGAAACTAAGCTACTAGTTAACTGACGATTCTTTCCGTTCTTTAGAATCTCTCTTATATATTACGGAGTTGATGTTTCTTAATATACAGAAAAGGGTGAAGTATATACATGGGGATGGAGAGAGTGTATTCCGTCTGCAAAAATAATCTGTGATTTGGCTACAATAGGATATTTCCAGAAGGATAATCTTGGGAAACAAAGTTCGGCGGTAGCAGAACAAGGTCCATTACCCTTTTGCCTCTTTCTGAATCCTTCTCACGTTTGGTAAACAATTTGGAAACTACAGCTTATTGTGTTGAACCGTTAAGATCAAGAAGTTTAACGTCTTACAGGCAGCCCAAGGTCTGAAGGCTCCAGTTTGACAGGTGGAGCTGTTTCTAATGTGGACGGTAAAAGACCTGGAGAAGAAGCAGTAAAGAGAAGAAAAGTGGCATCAGCCAAGCAAGAACCTGAAAGCTCAATATCTGGTGACGAATTCTTCACCATTTCACCTTATCTTGTAACTTTGGGCTCTGGAGTGCAGATAACAACAGTTGCTGCTGGTGGCCGGCACACATTAGCGTTATCAGGTAATTCCACAATATCATGGCTCTCGGGCAACAAAACCGTATTTCAGGATAGTTGCTTCGTCTTTGTGGTCACACCATATAGTTTTGTAGGTTGTAGAAGTACGAAGCTATGGAAGATTTTTGATGTAGAGCAAGACACCTGATGGATCATAATATTAATAAAAGTTTCAGATATGGGACAGGTGTGGGGTTGGGGCTATGGAGGCGAAGGACAACTCGGCTTGGGTTCTCGGGTAAAGATGGTGTCTACTCCTCACATAATACCTTGCATCGAGGCACCAGCTACTGGAAAAGATAGGTCTTCAGCAGTTTCACAGGATAGCAAGAGTTTGCCAGCACACGCATCTACAGTTCCTGGCAGTTTTGTGAAGGAAATTGCTTGTGGAGGACGGCATAGTGTAATAATTACTGGTATGCATTTTATGGCTGTTTCTTGTTGAAATTATTAACTCAAAGAATAATTCATAATGCACAATTATGTGAAGAAATCACCGACTTTTTGGGATTATGTATGTGGATTCTGGATTCGGCTGTACTTTGATGTATTTGAGAGTGGTCTTTCTAGTGTTTCGTGCCAAATTTAACTTTTACATTCGAGCATATAATGATACTTCAACATGCTCTTTGGGTTTTATCTAAAATTTTATCTACAGATGCTGGAGCTCTGCTTACGTTTGGCTGGGGTCTGTACGGTCAAGTAAGTTTCCCATCTTAGTCTCAGCCTTTTTCTGAGTGAATTGACTTGAATTATATTGATGGCCGCCTGTTTTTTTTTCCATTGTGCAGAAGTATTTAGTCCATAATCAGATTACTAAAGTAGTGGGATATGAAAAACATCAGTTGGCCGATGCAATGCAATTGGATTGATGTCTTTTGTTTTTTCCCCCTTTTTTTTTTTTTTGAGTGGATTGATGTCATTTATTATCTAGTTAACTTATTGGTCTTAAAATTTCAGGCCATCTAATTTGTCTCAGAAACTCATTCTGTTGATCTCCAGAATGCAATTTAATTTTTAGACCACCTTTCTGATCTTCTTCTTCTTCTTCTTCTTCTTTTTCTTTTCTTTTCTTTTTTTTTTTCCCCAACTCTGGCATCTTGCATTCAGTGTGGACAAGGTGGTACATATGATCAGCTAAGGCCAACATTCGTGAATTCATTATCGGGTGTGCGAGTGGAAAAAATAGCTGCAGGACTGTGGCATACTCTGTGTGTTTCTGTTGACGGCCACGTATATGCTTTTGGAGGTAATCAGTTTGGACAGTTGGGAACTGGTGCCGACCAGGCTGAGGTACATCTAAAATCCTCCTTTTTCTTTTTCCTTTGAAGGAAAAATTCTCTTTTTATCATATTATATATACTGAGAAATATTTCAAAACCAAATTTTTGAATTCTTCCCTGTTCAATTGAGAACTTTCAAATACTGGGGATCTTTTGCTTTTAGAAGATGTTTTTTGAGAACTGGAAACAGAGAGCGTGACCAAATTAAGCTTTTCTAAAATGAGAAGACAAATGTTTGGAAGGAATGTCACATTTCCCTTCATATTGCCATCCCAGTTTTCTAATTGGTCTATATTGATGAGTCCTTCAGCAAATTTCGTCGAAGCAATTAGAGGATTATAATGTACTTACTCCGCACAATTGGTGTAAAACTGTCAATACAATTGTTTGGGGTCCTCAATATTTTTCAAGTTTTTTTTAAGGATTAATATTTACTCCATGTTGAGAAATAGCTTCCTGGCTATTATTTATTTAATTTATTTTTGTTTTTCTCCTTCAGACTCTTCCTAGGCTTTTGGATTCTCCTTGCTTAGAAGGTAAGAATGCCAAAATGGTATCTTGCGGTGCCCGTCACAGTGCCATAGTAACAGGTAAGGAGGAAGCAAATAGATTATGCCCAAGAGTCAAATTGCCTACGACATTGGTTACGTTTCTAATAAAATTCCTTGTTGATATGTCATTTGCAGAGGACGGGCAGTTGTTTAGCTGGGGATGGAACAAATACGGCCAAGTATGACACTCGAACCTTTTTTTTTTTTTTTTTTTTTTCCTTTTTTTTTACTTGTGGGTTAATGTGCCAAAATACATATACTTGCAACCATTTAGGTTATCTTCAGTGACTTTCGACAATGAGAACTTATGACAAACTATTTTCTTCTGCTTGGATGCAGCTTGGTCTTGGTGATTCTGTGGACCGGAGCACCCCTTCCCAAGTTACCATCAATGGCGTGCCGAAGAATGTCGCATGTGGCTGGTGGCATACGCTAATGCTGGCTGAAATACCCAAAATGAATTCGTACGAAACATGACAGTTTTGCTAGGATAGAA
Organism: Morus alba; assembly: GCA_012066045.3. Classification (NCBI taxonomy): domain Eukaryota; kingdom Viridiplantae; phylum Streptophyta; class Magnoliopsida; order Rosales; family Moraceae; genus Morus; species Morus alba. The sequence continues at coordinate 1,056,959 of CP050235.2, forward strand.
ACATTCTACATTAGTCATCGTTTTTAGTTCTTACACACTTGGTCCTTGTTTACATGATGTACATGACTAGTTTTTTCGCTCATGAAAAGCTAGTTTCATGTACATTACTAGTTTTTCCGCTCATGAAAGCTGGTTTTTCTTTGCGTGAAAGGGGCCATTCAGACACTTATTCATTATTTTAGGAGCTAGTCTCAGTCCACATTGCATGATCTGAACTGTACACACACAATAAAATCCTCTACTTGTATCTTTAAGTGTTGCATGAGAGCGATATTGCTCAACCACATCATACTTCGCTTTGACGAATCAGATCTTGCTCGAGATTCGATTTCTCTTGCGCTGCAGAAGATGTAGCAGAGGCCAGAATATCTCCATTCTGTGGAAGCCTTTGGTAGCCTGAGGGCAAGATGGATAAAAGATAGTTTAGAACAAAAGGAAACTATAGAAACGTTTTAACGTTTAGTTTGTGAAAATAATAAAGTACCTCAACAACGAAATGAGCCCATGTGTTACTCGATCGGCTCTCCATCACACCCTTCAAGACGGTCAAATCAAGTCGTCTAATCAGTTGTGCGATCTCCAGAAAAAGTCCATGATCATCACATAGTACCTGAAGTAGAAGCGGTTATTGCTTTAGGGACTGCAATATAAGTTTGGGGTTGTCAAAAATAGAGTTTGGGAACAAAGGAAAGACCTCAATAAGCATGTGTCCTGTGTTCCCGAGGTCTTCGACAACTATTGGACAAGCTTGCTGCACGCTGCCAAATTCAAACGCCCAGCTCGTCCCATTTTGCAGAGTATTGCAAGTTGCAGATGATCTTCGATTCCTGCCACTGGCAGCCTGCAAAATTTACAATTTAAGATCCAAGTTGTTGGACAACGTTGAACTAATTAGAACCACATCTAGCATTTGGATGTTCCCAAGGGCAACTGTCAAATTTCCCTCAAAAAAAAGGATAACTGTGAGATGCCCAAGGCGGCTAGCTTCTCTCCAAGGTAATAAAGACTACTACTAGTTTTTGAGCCTGTCTGTAGGGTTTCCTAAGATCGATTTATATCAAAAATGAAAGAACTAAATACTTGAAAACTCTGTGTGGAGCATTCAGCTGGAAGTCGGGTAAGCAATACACAAGCAAGAAGCAGCATTTAGTAATACTAGTCGAGAAATTTATCATTTAGGGAATTTATAGTTTAGAACGCACAAGTGAAATCTCAATTGAAATAATAATTATTGCTGGATTATCGTTTAATATTTCAGTAGACAATCAACTTTACCTACCTCCCGAAGCAGATGCCCCTTCAATTTCTTAGCTTGGCCAGCAACGCTTTCTAAATACAGCATGTGCTTTATGGTCTGATCTAAGAGGCCATCAATGCTACACTAAACTTGCCAACAAGTATCAAAGCACTTAGTCAAAGAGAAAGATACAAAGAAAAACCACAACGAAAAACTAAAAGTAAGAAGGCACCCCACCTTGGCACCATTCGGGACAAGTTCCCGCAGTTCCTTAACCCTATCCTGGATTAGCTGTCTATCCCTGGGTCTTGGCTTTTGAGTACTGCCATTCCTCGTTCTCCTTGTTTTCGTTTTCGGCGGCCTTTTCTGTTTACTAGACTGCACAGGACCATGAACTTTCACCTGCCGCTTTTCAGTAGTCAATGTGCTAGTCATGCCTTCAAGAGAAGTCGAACTGTCAACCCAGGGAAGAAATGAAGGTCTGGCAAGGTTGCTTTGAATTGAACAATTTTGCATCCTTGGACCTGCTTTGGATTGCACTTGTGGTTGAGAAAAAGCGGACTGTCTTGATGAGGTCACATATGAAGGGACATTGTCGGACAGGCTAGACAGTACATCATCTGAGCTGCAACATAAGTCGGTTACAACAGCTTCCAACAAATAATCCTTGTCACCACTTCCACCAAACCATGATGGTTCAATGACGTCCACAAGCTCTCTATTGCAGAATGCACTTGGTCTATTAGTACGTGCATCCTCAATCAAGAAAGACGAGTCCCAAAAATGTTCATACGTATTCCTTTCCTGCCAAGATGGTCCAAGTGCTCTGTGTAGTTCGCTGTCTTCGGGAAATCTGTAAAAACTGTTCATGCTTTTGCAATAGCCATCATTTATATAATCATCTCCAAATAGTTGTGCAGCCATTTCTCCAGCAGTGCAAGGAGTAACTCCATTTAGGGAGTTTTCAAAGAGTTCCACATCTTGACCACTAGATAAAGAATAGGCCAAAAGTTCTTCTTCCAGACAAGAAAATCCAAACATCTCAGCCTCAGCCATGTCCAGACTATTTACATCAAAAGATAGACTTGGAATAGCTGATTCTTCAGGAAAACCAATCTCGTTTTTACTTGTACTCTTGAAAATATCCACCTCATCATTTTAGGCACAAGAAGCATATCTTGCACAGTTTGCACTGGGATGGACTGTTTTGAAGTTGACAACCTCCTTTCATTCAGTGTATTGCAGTCGAAATCCTCCAATTTCTCAGACTTTACTTGGCTAGTGATCAGACGTGAAGGTTCATTTAAGCTCTCCACAGTGCTAGATAGTGGTGATAATGATGAATGATCTACAGGATTCATCATTATCTTGAATGGTATAGTTGAACTGATCATACTGTGATAGGCGTCGAATCTTTCTTTGATGAAACCAACAACAGAGAGATCTTCAGCAACCTGAATCCTCAATAGAAATTTTAAGAGGAGTGTAAGTAGAGTGAAATTCAAGTTTAGAAAACGGACCAGGGAACAATGAGAAAAACACACCAGTACATATGTGCATACACGTTATATTCCAATGTCATAACTATCAATCTATGATAATTAGGCCGCTTGAACATACTTCTCACCTGCTCACTAAATGAAATATGACCATTCGGATGCAGAAAGACAACTAACTAAACTGCTACTCCGGCAGGTAAGATTTTTTTATTTAATTATTATTATTATTATTATTATTATTTTGAAACAAAGACAAAATTTCATGAATGATTAAAAATATTATGTAGAAGTATAACAGAGGAAGAATTTTCTTCCAACAAACCACACGTGAAACACTACAAAACTGAACCCCAATACCTCGCAAGATGGAAAAAAATCAAGCCTTAAATTTCTTTTCGTGATAAACCCAAACGATCTATCTATATCTCCCCTATCCCATATAATACCACATTCTTCCTCACACCTCTCAAAACGGTTTCTCTCCAACAAGACTGCCAACAAAAGTGCTAAAACAATCACCTTTCCTAGACACTTTCTTCTTACCTGACCTGTGCAAAAAGATGAGCTGCAAAGTTCCTTACAGCTCCTAGGTGTAAGAATTATGTTAATGACGCTACCACAGCAGTAAACAAATGAAATTCATGAAAAACGTACCATCTCCAATGAGCCGAGCTGCAAAACCCCATCTGGAAGTAGAGGTACAAGCAAAATTGTCTGCATGTGAATATATGCAAGTTAAGTTTCTATGGACGTACTAATATAACCATGCCTGAGATATGATTCATTTAGAATCGTTTACCTTGATACCCATAGCAATCTGAAGAAGCCACTCATCCGTCCACTGTCAATTGAGAGAATTATGTTGATGAGATATTAGGTTCAGCACTTGAAGAGATTAAATGTTTCGTACCACTATTATGATTAGATTCTTACATCAGGAACTAAGTTGCTGTCAAATTCTCTGGTAAAGAAATTGTTGAAGAAAACCCACGTGTGCTTCCCTGTGCATGCCACGTCACCTACCAACCTGTTTGAAATTCAACTGTCAGTGTCAACCATTTTTCAGGATCTAACAGATGTAAAGCTAGTTGATACATTGTATAGCAATACAGCTGTAGATCAATTGAGACCAACCATAATTTTACAATTGATGCAGGCAATAGGCATGAGATGATTAAGAGGATTTAAAAGGAAGTTGCCTCCGATATCCAATCCTTGAGGCTCCATCCTCAATACCTCTAAAGAAAGGGGGGGAACAAAAAGTAAGATCTTTCCCCAGTTAACTGGTGGAGATTTCTTAATATAGATCTTTGAAATTGTTTGGAAAATGATGTGATAAAGGCCCTCGGAAAAAGCCCTACCCATCTCCCAAGGCATATTGAACACATGACATGTTGGCCACCAAAAGTTCAATTTGACATCCTTCAGATCCAATATCCTGCATACTTGTTTCACGGCTTTGAAAGGATATTGGCTTTGATCTGTTTACATGGCTATCATCTGATGCACTTCCCAAATCTTCTGCTGGTTTTGCATTATCACAGTATGCGTCCTCCCACGTCAAAATCCTAAAGAAGGGAAAAATAATGATATTCAAACATTAACACCAGCAAGAGACATTCAAAAAAGTGCATATAATACACAGATTATAAGCTGCACGCCAAACTGATATATATTAATCGACAAATTCCCTTGTGCTTGCACTGCCAGCCTATGTCTTGCCTGTTTAATTTACCATGGAACTGGAAGTGGTTTGAGCAGTTTACACTACTTGGCCAACTAGGATTCCGAGAAAATAAGGAATATATATATATATATATATTAGTATGCTAAGCAATTTGATAGAAAGAGGATGGAAGAGATCACGTCTACGATTGGCTGCTACTTTCTAGGAGCAAATAAGATGAAATAATGACAAAGGGTGCCCTAGGAAAGATTACAGTCAAACACGGCTGGGGTGAGCACTATAAAACATCAAAGTAATCCTGTCTTTGCCAATATCTCATGAAATTGTTTCACTCAGCGAAAGGTCTTATGCAATTACGTCGTTTAATAAAAAGGAATCAGAGCATCTTTCCACCTAATGTAGTCTAACAAAAACAAGCAACAACTGAAGTGAATGATATAATCTGTAATAACATCATATTCAGAATCATTCAAGTTGCCAACCAAAAAGAGAATTGTAGAACATCAACTCGCTATTTCTTTTCAAAATTTAAGAAAGTAGAATGGTAACTCTAGAAACAACAACAGCTAACTTTATTCAAAATCATAATAATTCATATAATTACAAGTGAATACTTACGGAGGAGTCTGGTGCTGGAGCTTCCAGAACACAGCATACTTCCAGTGAGTGTTGTTGCAAAGGCTTATCAAAAACCGCCTCAAAGGTCTACTCTCCATATGCTAAGCTTTCGAGATCACAAACTACCAAATTTTTGTAGGACAAAAACAGAGAAAAATATAAACCCAAATTATTGCAGAAAAACCGTTCCCTAACTACCGCGATACGATCCTCTCCCCGCCTGTTTAATCCGTAAGCCCGCTCTCCGCTTAATCGGTGGCCGCTTCGAAACAAGCAACAAAGACTCCATCGCTAAAACCTCTCTCTCTCTAAATCAGTACCAAGCTAAATAAGAATCTACGTTCGTTCTATAACAGAAGTTCAAAAAGCGCAAAAAACGGTGAACGCAATTAAGCTTTCCATGAAATCAAAGTGTATATTACAAATTCTCACTACTCGGAAAAATTTTCCCGCTTTTCCCTCTTCCAGGGAAAATGATGACTCCAAATTAAGCGCGTACCGGATCGGCAAATCGCACACTCACTTCGCTGCTCAAGAAACCACGGAAACAAACTAATTTAAGATGAGCTTAGAGGAAAGCTTCAAGAAAACCAGACTGATTTTGTTTTCTCGGCAACCAAACAGAAAAACTAAGTACATGCAATGCTTTGAACTTTCCATACCTGCAGTGTAGAAACAGATTCTGATCAGAAATTCTGTTGGCGATGATCGAATTCGTTGGCCTCCATCTCCAACTGAATCTTGAGGAGTGAACTTTTGTGAGTGAAAAGAAACTGCAAGATCGGAGGGAGGGAGAAGAAAAATATAAGAGAAGAAGTGGCCTTTTCGGAGTCCTAAAGACAGAGACCAAAACTACGCGCACAAAACGGCTTTTCTTACCTTAGCACTTTTTATACTACACAAAAACATATACGTCCTTTTCTACTCTCTCTCAACTCTATACTACGCGCCGCACGTGTCCAAATTCCATTCTCCACCCACAAAATTTTTTATTTTTAATTTTGAGATAAAGCCTTTTTGTATAACTAGTTGTATAACGTACTTTATAATCTGAGGCCTCGTTTCCTTCACTAATTTGAGTTTAAAATTTGAGTTTTGTTACAGTAAAAAGCTCTCACAAACAATCACATCTAACTTTTTTACTACAGTAAAAAGCTCTCACATAAAATCACATCTTAACTCGAATTAAAAACTCGAATTAGCAAACTAAACGGGTTACTTTACCGATTTAAGTTTAGAATTTAAGTTTTATTACAGTAAAAAATTCTCAAAAACAGTCACATCTAACTTTTTTGTTACAGTAAAAAGCTCTCACATAAAATTACTTCTCAACTCGAATTACAAAGTCGAATCAACAAAGTGAACAGACCCGTATATATTAGTGTGTTGAAGACACGTGAATAATTTATTATTAATTAAATAATAAAAAATTTATTTATATAATTATTTAAAAAAATTTAAGTTTATATTAAAAAGAAATATGTGTAAAGATAATAATTGATCAAAAAAATTAAATAGGAATACATTTGAAAATAATTATTTTAACCAACTAAAAATAAAATAAAAACTCATGTAAAAATAATTACTTTTTATATGAATAAAGTGATAAACAATATATTTTTAAAAACATATAAAAAATTAAAAAATAAATAAAAAATAATAAAATAGAGAGACTGTCATGTGATACCCCATTAAAAAAAATTTAACTCTTTTATGTAATGTTAAATATGTAATTTGTGTTATTAATAAGTAATTTCATTTTAAAAAAGTATTTTTTTTAATATTTTTAAACTGATTTTTAAGATATAAAATCTTCATTCTACTTTTTTATTTATTTGATTAAAGACTACAAATTTGAAAAGAAAACATTTAAGACATTTAATAATGATTGAAGATCCGCCTTTTCTCTTTTGCAAGGATTTGAAGATCTGCAAATCATGTAAAGTTTTAAAATATTTTAGTTTCTAATTAAATAAATAAAAAGAAAAAAAAAACATTTTGTGTCTTAAAAAGTTGACCTTTAAGATACTAAAAAAATGTTTTTTTATTTATAAATGTATGGTTTTAATAATTATTAGACGGTGTATTTTTGAGATGTTTTCGTATAAGAGGGAGTACGAAAAAGTAATTATCATTTATCAAGTTTTTTCAACTAAAGAATTTATTACTGTAAACATAAGAAAGTATTCTATAACAAAATATAGCTAACACTACGATAATATTAACTTATCCAATCATATCAAAATAAAAAGGAAATATGTAAAATCAAAGATTAATAGTTAGATTATAACGATTCATATTATACTCTGTGTATCGTGTTTTTCTTTTTGATAGTATTGTTATAATTATTATTAGTATTTTTAATTGGTTGTTCATATTAACAATAAAAATTGTACAAATTTCAGTAATTAGATTTTGTTGATGAACACATGAAAAATATTTAAGAACATCATTACTAGTAAAAAGTGAATCTTATATATAAAATTTACACAACAAAAAGACTCAAATTTGGTGTCCAATTTCAATTTTTAGTGTCCAATCAATTAAATCATATTACGTCATGTAAGAAGTTTATATTGCTTTTTAACTAACTATTTTATGCTTATTATGAAATGATGTGGTATGATTTAATTGATTAAACATTAATTAAGACACTAAAAATTAGACAACATATTTAAATCTACAACGAAATTCACATTTTATTGAGGATGTTTAGTAAAAGAATTTATTATCTAATTTAAATTATAATTTATAATTTACTATAATATTTTTTCTCATAAAAAATATACATAAATTAAAAATAATTTAAATTACATAATTTAAATCTTCTAACTAAATGTCGTCGAGTGATGCTCAATATTACCAGTATTCTATAGCATTGGTAGAACACATGTTGTTATTGTTTGACGTGGCTTGCTGCGCCACAAGAAACGCCGCCATCAACGATGATTTTTAATTGAAGTAACATCATTGATGGCACATAATAGAGGAAAAAAAAAAAATTTTCAAAATATTCATTATTAGTTCTGTCTACAAATTTGTGAATTTGTAAATTTTTAGAAGGATGTATGACTTTTCTCTTCCATATAAGGTAGACGTTGTCATTTTTTCCACTTTATTTACTATTTATTTAATAAGGTATGACTTTTATTTTTTATTTAATAATGGGAAAGAAGACGAATCATGAAAACTAACTTGACAAATACATTTTTATCCCCGAAAGCTTCCCAAATCAACTTTTAACAGTTTATTTTTTGTCATGACATTTATCTTTTCAATCTTTTTAGGATCCGAAAGACAATTTTGTAAATGATAAGAATTGTTTTTTAATACTTGATCGAACCTATTTTTTCTCAAATTTAAAGCCTCATTCACTTCACGAATTTAAATTTTTAATTCGAAATAAGATGTGATATTTTTTTAGAGTTTTTCACTATAATAGAAAAAAGTTAGATGTGACATTTTTTAAAAAAAATTTATTGTAAAAGTTTAAAATTAAAAATTCAAATCGGTAAAATAAACAATGTTTAAATCTCGTTTCACTGATTCCTTCTACATCATACCGTTCAATCTTGTAGTTTTTAACTGTTAAGAGTTATATTAACATATATTTATTTTTTTATTAATTCAATAAATATCCCTAAATTATATATTTAATTCAATATGCACTACTTTTTCCCCTCTTTTTATTAAGCTTAAGAATTCGTTGCCGCTTTGGAAATTCGCTTAACGAGCGCTTTTGATCGTGCATTTTTTTTTTTTCTTTCTTTCTTTTCAAACTTTTTCCTCTGTATTTTACGGAAAAGAGATTCCAATGATTCCTTTCTTTGCTTTTGTAAGGAAGTGGATCTTTTCATCTTTTATTCTAATTTTCAGTGTGTTTAGTTAGTGAATTTATAATCTGATTTAAATTATAATTTGTGATTTTTTATAGTATTTTTTCTCATAAAATTTTACACACATCAATCAAGAATGATTTTAAATCTATGAATCAAACGTCTAATTAGTTTTTGTAAAGAATAATCTTCTCAATGGGTGTTGGATTGATGATTCAATTATTTTCTTTTGTAATTTTTTTTTATTTAATAAAACTAAGTCATGAGAAATTTGGTATGGGTCTTAAATGGAATAGGCTCGAACCTAAATCTGACATGCTTTTAAACATCCATGCTAAAACATGTATATATATTGAGAAGAGATGAGCTATGTAGTATATACATGTCTTATGATTAGTGAGATTATTATCATCTTAAAAAATTGAAATATCTTTTAATTCAAATTTTAATATTTATTTATTAAATGATGTAGTATGATATGATTAGTTAGACACTATTTGAAATATTAAAAATTAAACACATATATATACATAAAGTACTAGTTACTTCAATATTAATCTTATAGTAACCTACCAATTTAAGAAAATCAGTGCATATCTTAGTTATAATTGATGAAATGGCATTTTATATAATTATACTTGTTAAATTTGATGTTACATCTGGTGTTCCAGATGATGTTGGAACACTGTCTGAAACACGGCTTAATTAATTAAGATCTGGGTTAATTATTTTCATTTGCTCGAGTAGAATAAAATGCAGAAAGTAAAGGAACATATAATATGATATCGTAGTTCGGTGCGCGCACCTACATCTGTAAGGCCACGCGCAGACAGTAAACAATTTTACTATGTTCCAAAAATTACAAACACCAAACGAACTTATTTACTAAAGGACTCCTTCCTAGACAATGATGCCGCTGTGACGAATCTCCACAGTGATTGTTTAGCGTGCACCACACGTCTTCTAAACTGCATGGCGAACTCCCTTCGTCCGACAGAGCTTCCTCCCGAAAGTAACAAATCCCTCCCCCGAATGACGATTTCAATAACGCACTAGACTCACAAAAAACTCACAGACGTTTCTCTGAATATTTTCTTAGTAATAAGCTCTCAAATTCACTAACTTTTCCTCTGGAGATATTCAATTAAGTCCATACCCATATACTCTGAAACAAAGTCTTTAAATAAAGTCAAGAGAATATCATTCAAATCTACTTTCGATAAGATCTCTATTATCTTCATGATTCTCTCTTCTAGATAGGCTCTAAAATATCTTCACATTATCTTCTCAATCTCCAATTCAAATAATGCAGCAAACTTTCAAATCTCCAATTTTAAACAACTTCATTATCTCCACGTAAATGTCCATCAAAAACATCCACGCACAAAATATATATATATATATATATATATATATATAAAGCACTTGCTTTTGAACTTCAAATATCAAACGGATTGCACATTCATTTGCAAGACACATAGCTCCCTTGACTCTATTTTTCATATGATCTCCGATAACACTTTTCAATTTTAAATTCAGATTGCACATCAAATTCAACAAATCCGAATTAATGCCAACATCAATTCCCACAAGTTGGATAAGCCGCAAATATCAAAACTATATCTCCTTATCTCTTTCTAGAATCTCATTTAAATTTAAATAACTAATGCATTATCTTACTTTGACCAAGGCCTTATACTTATCTCTCCAAATTTGATTTTGAAACTTTTTCTGCAATATGTAATTTTCTTGAACCTATTTTTTGAATTTTTACACGATTATCAATAAATCTCCAACTAATAAAAATACCTAACCATACTCATTGAATATTGTTATAAAGTTTTTGGTTATATATATATATTTATATTATTAATATATCCAAAACTAAAACAACGTGTTATTTTATTTTGAAATGACATTTCCTGCATTGTTTTCGTGAGGTGAGTTGTAGTTGTCTAATTATTAATTCAAAATCAAACATCATCTTCCCTGCCCTGTTATGCAAATTATTGTTGCGTCGATGGCTAGACAAAGAAGAGAAGAAAACTCGGAAAGCAACTGCAATTTATAAACTAATTGAATTATTATCTTTCTTAAATACTATATATAAGAAGATTCTTGTAACCTAGTTTGTATATTTATTTGATAAGCCCAATTAATCATTGAAAATATTAGTACCTTGCTAACAGTGACGAAGGCAGAAAAATTTTTCAGGAGGGCTTGAATTAAGCTTAAATTCTAAACTAAATTAATGGTGCAATGGAGTATTATTAAAAATAAAAATAAGGAGTGTAAATGAAAATTTTTCAAATATTCTACATAAAATATAAAGTTAGTACATTTTAAAGGAGTACAAAATATAAGTTTTATATCAAACTTCAGGTATAAATAAAAATTCCTAAAAACTTAGCACAAAATTTAAAAATAGAAGATTTTGGGTTGTGGGGGACTAAACAAGAAAATAATAGGCAAAATAATGGGCGCGTTTGGAAAATGAAAATGAAAACGTTTTCAATCTCAGACATAAATTATTTTTGAAAATGTATTTAGTAGTTTTATCAAGAGAATGTTTTTCAGTGTAAAAAAAACTTATTAATGCATCTCTTTCTCTCTCTCTCTACTCGAGAGAGGAGAAAATAAAAACAAAAAATGAAAAATGACTAAAAGTCATTTTTTATTTCTCTCTCATTTTACACTAAACCAAAAAATCATTTTCATTTCCTTTTTTTGTCTTTACTGCACCAAACGCTGTTTTAAAAATGTTTTCATTTGTTTTTCAAAAAATGTGAAAATAAAAATATGATTAATTCCAAACACGACCAATGATTTTTTTTAAGAATAGTAAGAAAGCTAAGCCCAAGGTAGCTTCGTCCCTGGTTGCTAAATTAATTTCACATTTTAGTAAGCGTAAGGATATTCAACTTTCAATGTAGAAACAGTACTGATCATAAGTGGTTGAAATTTTCTGCCTAGTGAGACATGTTGACTAATCAAATTTAGCAAATAAAAAATCGTGGTCCATTTATATGCTTAGCATAAAAATGCATCTTAAAACGAAAGTAATCTCATTACTGTATTATTTTGTGTACAAAATTAGAAAATATCGACACACGTACTTGCCCTAATCAGAAAGCAGTTGACCTGTTTTTTCATTGTAAGATGGTTTCTAATCTATGGGATTATATATAATATTCAAGTTTATTTTCCGGATCAAATATTCTTGTCCAGTTGAAATGACACAGAAGATTCCTGCCCTTATTTTTTGATGAATAGAGAAGTGATGGCTCAAAAAGTTTCAAAATCACAATTACGGCTAATTTATGTACAAGTACAATAAAATCCAAAACAATCAAATATTGACCAAGTCTACCTAAAGTAGTCAATGTTAAAAAACAAAAACAAAAAAAAAAAACTTTATAATTTCCAGTTAGCAGATTGATACGGAAAACACATTACATATAAGTTGTCAATAAGTAAATAATGTCCGGTTAATTTCACCGATTTGAGTTTTATTATAATAAAAATTTTTAGAAACAGTTACTATTACAGTAAAAAGTTCTCATATAAAGTCACATCTCAACTCAAATTAAAAACTCGAATCAGCGAACTAAACGGACTTTAAGTATAACTTATATAGCAAAAATTACAATAAGTTGATATATTATAGCACTTTTTTAAATACATAGTAATCAATTATTACAATGATATTCACATTTAATACTATTTATTTTAATTATTTATTTATAAATATACTAATGAATTTTTACTATATTTCAATATCATTAATAAAATCTTGTTACACGCAGTCTAATTTTCTCTACCAGATTAGCATTGATATTTGAGTTTGAAGATGGTCTCACTGCACCTTACTTTCACGATTAAACAAAAGTTAACGTTTATCATGTTGCCTAAAACCTTACAAGAATAATACACCAACAAAATTGGAAAAAAAAATAAAATAATAATAATAATAATAATAATAATAATAATAATAATAATAATAATAATAATAAAAAGTATTTTCGTAGCCACCTTTCTTCTTCCATGTCATAATTGATCCGCTTTCTTTCTCAAAGGTCTATTTATTAGCACGTTAGCTTCCGCCGGGTTTCTAACCTTATTGGACCGACCTTTTTCTTATAAATTATATTTATGGAAATATATAGAAGTCAACTTTGTTTATTTCTACTCCTCCAGAAAAAATAATAAAAAATAATAAAAAACACCTTTGTTGATTTATATTCGTATTTGTATATATAATTAGGAGAAAGAGAGAAATAGATTAATATTTGAGATGAATTAAAATTAATAGGTTAATAGTTTACAAAAGTTAATAAATATGTTAAATTATTATTTTTGTTCATAAGTTGTCTAGTCATGAACCATAACTTGATAAATTATTGTCCATAATTCACGGTTTTTGTTAATAACTTATCTGACTATAAATCATAACTTATCTGGTTATGAACCATAACTTGACAAGTTATGACAATTTTTATAATTAAAAATTGACCTATATACTCTCTTAAGCTTTTTATATTGATATATTTTCTATTATTTTCGAATATAATTTTATAAAAAAAGGTACAACTCAATGTGAAGAAGTAATATTTTAATACATGCAGAGGCGTATTATAAAGAGATAAACTTGATCCTTTCATTAAAAATAGAAAAAGAGGAGGTCCCCATCATAATGCTGAATATTGCTGAAGTTCAAGCAAGTGATTCTTGGTTATATATATATATATATATATATATATATATATATATATATATATAACCAAATAAAAAAAAAAGGCTTCAAATGTGGGATATCCAAAAGTCATTTGATTAATTTTACTTCTTTTGACAAGATAAATGGTAAGAGCATTTTGTTGATGTCACGTTTTGGTATCAGTTTGCTTGTAAACCAGGACAATATATATATAGACAATTAGGAATTAGGTATGCCCCATTCGATATAATATTGAAGCGACAGTGACTGTATTCTGCTCCATTCATTGCACTTCGATCGACTTTGTTGTTTGGCTAATCACATTGCAGTCTTACTTAAATCCACAAGACTTTGGTTACAGTTTCATATTTCGAAAAAGCAATTTCTTTTTGAGAAATACAAAAGGAAATCGTCTCCAATGTAATGTCAAATTTATAAGCGCATTTAAAATTCATTTTAAAATTATTTTATTTTTTATATGAAAATGTTTTTAATTTCAGATATAAATTATTTTTAAAAATGTATTTAGTAATTTAATAAAAGATTATTTTCAGTATAAAAAAACCCATTAATGTCTCTCTCTCTCTCTCTCTCTGTTCGAGAAAGGAGAAAATGAAAACAAAAAATGAAAAACAATAAAATCATTTTTTATTTCTCTCTCATTTTACATTAAACTAAAAAATCGTTTTCATTTCTATTTTTTATCTTTATTGCTCCAAACACCGTTTTATAAACGTTTTTGTTTTTTCTTTCTCAAAAAATGTGAAAAATAAAAAGAAAAACAATTTCAAACACGACCTATGTGTCTGTGTCAAATTTCAACATTTGAGAGAAATGTATACATATATATAATTAATGTTACTTTTTAAGCTAATTAATTTAAATTTGAAAAATATTATACTTTGTCGAGCTATATGATATAATTCGAGCATGTGATTAACTTGTTTTATAAGGCATATGGTCATAATAAAGCGATAGAAATAATTATAAATTAGGAGGTGAAGATCCCTTTCAAGAAAAATATGATATAATAATGCCGACAACTTGTTCAATTGCTTCGGGATGACTATATTATTAACAAATGAAAGTACTTCTGTTCAATCCTGATAAAGATTAGAGAAACATAAATGTCCATGAAGACTTTTAAAAGATGAATTAATAATGATAGTGGCTGCCAATATTTTGCACTATTTTAGCCGCCCAATTCAATCAAATTGGGACATTTTCTTTTCCGTGTATTTATTTGAGCAATAAATATTATCGTATATCTTATAGAAATATAAGAAGCGAGGATGGAGTTGTGCAAACTATTTTTTTTTTTTTAATTATTTGCCCTATTAAACTACTTTTTTGAAAAAAAAAATCATTTTTTTACTTAAATTTTTTTTTTTAAAAAAAAAGAAGCCTTGTATATAATTTTTCTTATTAACTTTTTTCTTTTTCCAATTGTTCATGTAAAATAATTTTTGTATAATTTGCTCAGATATAGTGATTCTAATCAATACCTTTTTTTTTTTTTTTTAAACTATTTACCCAATTAAATTAATTTTTGAAAAAAAAAAAAATTTTGGGGCTGTTTAGCAGCCCCTTGAGTCAAAAGCTCAAAAAAAAAAAAAAAAAAAAAAAAAAAACTCGAGTTACAACTTTATTTAAATTAATATTTTTTTAAGTTTGAACTCGAGTTTTGGACTAAAACTCGAGTTACAACTTTATTTAAATTCATATTTTTTTAAGTTTGAACTCGAGTTTGGGACTAAAACTCGAGTTCAAGTTTCTACTTCAACTCGAGTTTAGAAACTCGAACTCAAATTAATGAACAGTATTTTTTCTATTATTAAAAATGTTAGAATTTTTTCGTTTTAATTCTGATTGAGATGATTTTTTATTTTCTATGCGTTGACAACAAAAAAAAAATAAAACCCCACCCATATACCCTATTAAAATTTTCCATCGGCATTGAGTTTTTATTAAAATATTATATAAATATAAATTCAAGTTTTGACTTACTATAACACAAACTCAAAAAGATTCTTATCTTAAACCATAACTCAAATGTACACAACCAAACACAAACTCAAGTTACAACTTCAACTCAAATTATAACTCAAACTCAACTCAAAATCTACACTCAAGTCACTTAACTCAAAAATGGCAAAAGAACAGCTTTAATGTTTGAATTTTGTCACTTCAACGTCTAGCTTGCTTCTTTTATAAAAAAATAAATAAAAAAATAATCTGATATGTCTAAATATTTCTCATTAAAATATTTTACGGAGAAAGATCCCAGAACACAACTGGAACATAGGATTAAAACTGCAAGTTACTTATATATTATAACATATCCTACAAAGAGTTTTATGATTGATTCAGATTTTAGAACCGTTTAAGTACTTGTCGTGTTATCTTAAAAATCTTACTAAGCTAGCCTTTTGCTCATTAGAAGAGCCCGTCATACTATATGCATGCCGGAACTAAATATGTAGAGATTGACTATCCCTTCGTGTCATGAAGGGTTATTTGGAATGTGAATCTGAATCAGAATTTAAATTTTTTGAAATAAAAAAAACATTATAATAAATTTAATTTTTTGTGAGAAAACACTATTTGAATCAAAATTAAGTTGGTTTTACCCTCTAACCAAACAACAGGCAATCTTTGGGTTAACTTTATTCCCTTCAAGAATCAACTGTAGATGCAAAGACAAGAGCTTGCTGAAATATTTTTATTTGGACTTTTATAATCATAATAATTCACTTTATTATTATTTAAAGCATCTTATATATAACTGTATTAATCTAAAGTCAAATATTAATTCATAATCATAATAATTCACTTTACTATAGTTTGTTCTTAGCCTACTATGTAAGTATATGTTTGCGGTGACAAAGCTATAGTTAAGTCCCAGAGAGGGCTGTAGCCGTCTTAGGCCCAGCTAACTGGTTAGTATTCTTTTAAAATTTGTTATTTTGCACTACCCTCTTTAAAATTTTCCATTCTAAGTTTTATGTTGTATTCTTTTAAAAGTTTTTATTTATATCCTTAATTTTGGTACAAAATTTATATTATTTTTCCCTTTAAAATTTTTCTAATTCTATATTTTATGTAAAATAATGTATTTGCATTTACACTATCAATTCTTATTTCTAAAAATGCCCTATTACGCAATTAATTTTGATTTAAAATTTTGGTTTAATTCAAGCCCCTGAAATTTTTTTCTGACCTTGTCACGGCATGAAATATACCTCTCACCGTCTCACGTATAGAAACAGTTCTGTAATTGTATACAGTTATAGTTAATTTCACATTTTCTCTCTTCTTTGCTTCTTTTGTACGAACGTCTCTGTTTCTAGTTTCGTTTTATATTTTTGATTATTTATATGCACATAAACATAAAAAAGCAGGTTAGCTGGAGAGTGAGGCACTGGACTTTCGCAAAATATTTTTATCATGTCAATTAGTTGTTTGCAAGTTATTATACACCTATTTAAATATTGTTACTTCACTAGTTCTTCATTTTGAAATGCTTGAAGGACTACTCGTATCTACATTATAAATGCCAATAATTAGGACACCAGACAGTGACGGAGCCAGGATTTATTAGTAGAGGCTAATTTTTTTTTTTTTTAATTACGATTATACTAACATGTATATATATGTAATGATTTTTGTTTATTAAATTAATTCATTGACCAATAAAATGTAAATAACTATTAATTTAAAAGGAGTCAAGTCTAGTTTATATACATATCTACTATATTAAAATTAAAACTACTACATTAAAAAAAAAAGCTAGGGGGCAATGGCCCCCCTCCGCCGCCCCCATCCCTCCTTCCGTCATTGACCTAGAAGATACTTTGAATAAACGAAAGAGTTAACCTTATTTTAAATTATCGGCCAAATATCGTTTTATTCTCTGACTGTCTCAGAACAAGTCTTTTAATCTATCAAGTGGTTCTCAATTAGTCTATTTTCTTCATCATATTTGTTAAAATCTCGAGGAAGAAGGGGGCACATAAGACCATGTCAGTAAGTTGGTTTTATAACTTAGCATACTTTTAGGGCATACCCGTTAAAGAAAAAGTAATACTCTTTTTAGTTGAGATTTTAATATTTTTATTGGTGGAAGGACTATTGGGGATAATTTATTCGATCGTGGACTCATTTTAAAACATTTTAAAAGTTAAAAAAATTCCATTTATAGGTCGGGGACTAGAAAAAGATTAACCCTCAATGGAATTTGTTGATACTAGAATTCTAGAATCATCTAACTCAAGATCTAAGTGACCAAATTTTTGTATTATTTTAATATCTCATCGATGAATTAATTAACAAACAATGTGAAATTTAAAGGGACATAATAATGCTCATAGTTCTAGTGTAATGCTAATAGTTCAAAAACTATCCGTGCTGATCATAACCCAAACTAAACAACAAAAATGTTTTTTTTTCCCTCCCTTTGAATCCATTCGTTTGCGAAGCGTTGAACAATAAAAACAAAATTATTAGACAAGAATACGAGTTTAGAAAATGTCTTAAGTTTAAAATTCCAATCAGTCCGACAAATGTAATTTTTTCTATATTCTCGTGTAACTTTATTGGTTCGTGTATGTAGTCACACTACTTTTTAGTATTGTGGGACGTCCAATCTCTCATGGCATGAGGCACGTAACAAAAAAGGCAAATGTTTTTGTACTAACTGTTGAAGGTACATTTCCATTTGTAACGCCATAAAAGGAAAATGGAGCCATGATTTGTGTAGGGTTTGGATGGGACAATATTGTGTAGAGGTTATTATAAGTGCTTTGAGAAGGTTAGAGAAAGTGTGTGTGTTGCACTTGCACAGACAGACATCGAGTGCAGCTTAAGGCACAGACCAAAAGATCTGCATCCACTGGAGAAAGGCAATTCTCAGCCTGTTTAATTCATTAATTCGAATTGAAATGTGATTTTATGTGAGAATTTTTTACTGTAATAAAAAAATTATATGTGATTATTTTTAAGAATTTTTTACTGTAATAAAATTCAAATTCTAAAATCGAATTGTGAAGTATCTTTCGTCACTGTTCTCTATATATATATGGTTTTCTTGTACTGTTTTCACTTTTGCTTTAGACGTCATCAACAGATCGTAATATCAAGGTTCCTGCAGAATGAGAACAAGAGATATATATGTGGCCTGAGGTTCCGGTGAATCATCAATTAATGAGTGGAATTGCTTAAGATTTTTACACAACTGCACTCCGAGCTTTTTGTTAGTTTGCGAGTGGAATCCTTAACTACTTTCTAAGTTTTGATATTTTGAACCCTTATTTACATTAATAAGTGTTCGTTATCGATTGAACTGCGTTGCTAAAGATTGCCAAATTTAGAATTTTAAATGCTTAAATTAGAAGTTTAGTATTGAATTCTCAAATGACTAAAGTTCAAGGTGCATTTACCCTAAAATGTCCTCCTTAGTCCTTTTTAAGATTCTCTTCATTTGATTGAATGTCAATGAATAGTTATTGACATGAGATTTTCATTAAAGTTTATTGAGAACCAACGCGGAAATCAGTGTACCTAAATTGACTATGTTGCCTTTAAATTTAAGAAACTCTTACGGTAGAAACTGTTGTTTTAACATTAGATTAGTTTCTCAACGGTTTGATCTGTGAGTGTCCATGTTATTAAAAATTATAAAACGACCATTAAAAATGGCTAAAATAGCAGCTCCTACGGTAGAATACTAAATAGGAGTTTCTACTAACAGAAAGAAAATGGGGAACTAGCTAGCTAGTTATTTTCGCAAATGGTACAAAGATTAGTGTTTGATTCCTTCCAAAGTGTTCGTGACGGGATGCTGCTATTTTAGCAGTATGGTCAGCAAGAAGGGCATTTTGAAAAAAATCATGCTACAGTTATCATTAACCAAGAGAACACACACACACACACACACATATATATATATATATATATATATATATATATATATATATATAAATTGGCTACATAAATAGAAATAGTTCTCCTAATTCTATTAGCGTTTTCTTTTGTTGTTCTTCCGCGAAATTGTGGCTTCATATCCTTCCCCTATTAATTATCATATTACTTTTGTAGATATCGATTGTTATCTAAACTGCATGAAAAGATGGAATTAAACATGAATTTACATATTAATGCCGTAGTCAAACTCTGATCTCTTTGTTTAAAGGGAAAAAGAAGCATGTTTTTTAAGTATCAAACCGTCCCAACTAATTAATTTCCAAGCTTCACAAAACCAGAACAAAGGAAACATGTTGATGGAAACATGCCTGCCTTTTTTCCCCACCGTAAAAACATTGTTCACGTTTTGATTTTCTTTTAGTTTACTCCCTGAAATTTTTTTAAATACAATATACGCATATATAATTTACTTAATAAATGTTCAAATATTTACACCCAAATTTTAACTCCAAAGTATTCTAATATTTCAAACTTAAAACCTAAAATAAACAAACAATTTACTTTATGAATTCATATTTCTTTGGAGAGTACTCTTTAACTTTGAAAAGTGAACTGTGTCGCTGTTAAAAGCTTAGTTCATGTAGAACAACAAAAGTAGGTAAATGTATTGCAGTTTAAGTTTAAAATTTTAGTTTGATTCACGCCTTCTTAAAATACAATTTCATACTCCGCGACGGCCAAATCTATCATTAAATTCATGAAAAAAAAAAAAAAAAACATTTTCTTACTCCGCCACGGCCAAAGTGTCGTGAAAAGAGAACAATGCAAGAATCTGTTTAGTTCGCAAAGAGAACAATGCAAGAATCCGTTTAGTTCACTGATTTGAGTGTTTAATTCGAGTTAAGATGTGTTTTTAATTCGAGTTAAGATGTGACTTTATGTGAGAGTTTTTTACTGTAGTAAAAAAGTAAGATGTGACTATTTTTGAGAACTTTTTACTGTAACAAAACTCGAATTCTAAACTCGAATCAGTGAAATAAATGGGCAGTCTCCATGTGTGTGATACTTTGCATTTGGCGCTTTTTTTTTTTTTTTTTTTTTTTTTGTTTACTATGGAACTTTGGGAGAGTTACTTTCGATCCTTCCCAACAGGCAAAAACATGAGCACGCGTGCTTCTAAACGGCAAAGTGATCACATTAACAAAGCTCGTGATCAGCTCAGGAATTATATAGAAAGATTTTGTTCTATTAATGCCAACTACTTGTTTGATTGAAAGGAACACTGATGAAGAGGAGGATCAACAAAACTGGCAAAGCCCAAAAAGGCGGACAACTATTGCCGTAGGGCCCCCGATTCAATTTATTTTTGTAATTATTATGTAATAGTTTTACGATAAAAATAAAAGAAAACTAATTAGCCAAAAATTTTGGAGAACTGGAAGGGTGCGCTTGGTTACAGTGACAGAATGGTAATGGGAATGGTAATGAAATGAAATTGGAATGCGCTGAAATCATAAACTGATTCCATTGTTTGATTGGAGTTATGGAATCAATACCTGAATGAGGATTATGCTGTTTGGTTGATAACGGAATGGAATTGAAAAAATTATATTTTAACAAAAATACCCTTGATTAATAATCCTAAATAATTTAATATTTTAATTAATTAAAATAGTAAAAACATAATTTAATTAAAATAGCTTTTTATTTGAAAGATAGTAATTTAAAAACTATATTTTGTAAAAAAAAAAAAAATAATATTTGATATTTTTATGTAATAATAAATTATCACAAGCTTAAATATGATAACTTTTAACATCTACCATTATATGTTTAATGAAAAATATAATTTTAACCCCTGTCAAGACAATTTTTATGCAATATTGTCACACTATAGTTTCTTAATAATTAATGCATACATAAATTTTTCTTTAAACACAAAGAATTACCCATTCAACCTCAGTTCTTGTATACTTTATGAACTTGCCAAACTTATGCCTGCAACATTCACGATTATATATATATATATATATATATATATATAATCAATTGAACTACATATATATAATTAAGTGTATACAATAACGTTTATACAATAAAATTGAGAATTCAATTACGGTCAAAGCATACAAAACTGACAGAGCTTGATACAATTACGGTTCAAAACAGAGCCCTTTTCATACTCTACCACAAAAATGTCGTTCTTATTTCTTACATCTTCCATTCCAAAACCCTTCCTTTTTCACATTACAAATTAGTAGCCACAAATCCTGAACTCTGAAGGTAACAAATAATAATTTTTCTCATAATAAAGTTGAAATCCATGTAAAATAACAAGGAAAATCTCAAGTAGAAAACACAAATAGCTCAATCTAAGAAGCTTACCTGGCCCATGTCGCCAAGAAAAAGATCACCTTCAACCTCCCTCTCCAACGCAAAATCTACAATTCAGAACACAATATATATATATATATATGTATGTATATGTATATGTATGTATATACACAAACATATATATAATTAGATTAAAAAATTTAAAAACAAAGAGAAAAACTACAAATCAAAATAACAATTACGTGATTCACATACTAAGCATTGAAGCCGAAATATCCAAACCAATCCATTCGTTACCATTTTCCGACAAAGTCTCCCCACTAAGCCCCGACCCACAACCTGTATTTCAACAATTCCAAAAAATAATAATAAATTGAGCTTTAAAAATCGAAACTTTAACAACTCAAAAATACACAAATCTTTGAGAAATCTGATGAATTTATTTACCATTGTCGAGAAGTAACCTAGGGACGCCATCTTCGGGCAAAGTGAGAAGCTCGAGGGCTCTCTTGGTGAGCTCTGACTGGATTTTGACGATGCGAGAAGACAACGTGTACTTCCGAGCCTCCTCATCATCGTAGAATATCTCTAGCGGCGCCTTAAGCTCCGGCCGAGACGACATGTTGTATTGCTTCACCAGAGAGAGAGAACAGAGATGCGACTAGAGCTCTTTTTCTTTTGATCGGAGATGGGGGAGACGAGGGCCAAATTGGGTGAAAAAAATAAAATGGCTGAATGGAAAGGCCATTCAAGCCACCCCCCGTAGGGAATGAGGATTCACTCAAATTTTTGTGAATCCCTTTCCCACGGAAAGCAATAGTTTTACAAAAATAAAGTAACCAAACAATGGAATTATCATAATGATGATTCCTTTTCATTCCATTTCTTCCAACTAAACATGTCATAAGTACGTACATAAACTAGAGATGCAATAATGGGCTGGTCCAAGCCCATCCTGACACAATGATAGGTTGGGTCGGTATGACCTGTCATTATTCAAGATACAACCAAACTCATAAATATTAGTAGGCTGGACTGGACTAACATATATTTGTCCATGGGCCTGCTCGATATGGATCATGAAAAATCATGGGCTAAGCCGGGTTTGGACCGGGTTGGGCTGGCCCGTCTAAGCTCATGATGGGCCAGGCTAGGCCGGCCCATCTAGGCCCATAATAACTTCATTTTTTCCCTTTTTTTAGTAATTTTATAAACATTTTATGTATAATTTTTCTGATTGTACTATTTTTTTCTTATCAAGGTTTTATCCAACTGGATTTTCCTTAAAAATATTTTTATTTAATAAAGCAATCGTAAATAAAATATTTATTTTCATATTTCTATTGATTATTCAAACTTTTATATTTATTATCTTGTTTAAAAATTCAAAAATAAAAATAAAAAAAAAAAAAAAAAAAATTGAAAAATTGAAAATTCAAACTTTTTTTTTTTTGAGATAGGGATTGTAAAAGACGATATTTCATTGGATAAGGTCGACAAGAAAGTTAATTTACAATTTTACACGTTACTTAATAATTTTTGCGGTTGGGTACTATGAATTTCAGAGTTTTTTCATGTTTATCAGAAGGTAATCGAGTTACTCATAAGTTAAGCTTGATAGCTTCTAAACAAGCACGTTTTTAACTACAGATTGTTGTACTTCTCCTTCCAGTTGTTTCTGCTGTGTAGCACTTTTTTTTTTTTTTTTTTTTTTTTGTGTCTTTGGGCGGACTTTAATTTCATTTAGTTGTTTTTATTTTTTATTGTTTAATAAATTAGAGTGATTTTTTTTTTTTCTGAAAATATTAGAGTGATCTAATCCAATTATAATCTAATTACTGATTCTGATATCAGTTATCATATAAATTAACTCATAAAAAGAATCACTATTTACCTTTTCTTTCCCTTATATAAACATGTACCATAATGTCTCGTTCATTTCGCAGATTCAAGTTTTTAATTCGAGTTGAGATGTGATATTTTCTGAGAGTTTTTCACTATAGTAAAAAAAGTTAAATGTGACATTTTTTGAGAGTTTTTTACTGTAAAAACTTAAAACTCAAAACTCAAATTAATAAAATGAATGAGGTCTAAATATATACCGTTGGAAAATTTTCTCGAATGTTCATCAATGAGGCATGATATGAATTATAACATTATAATAAGAAGCGTTAGAATTTTGCCATTCAAGAGGACAGGTCAAAGGCTAACAAAATATGTTTTTTCCAAATTGACATCGTCGATTTTTGGCGTCATACACTATTATCGCCAATAATCTATCAGATTATGTCCTTAAAAACAACATGGACCAATTGTTGCTGCTTCCGGTCATCAGAGTAATCTACTAAATTACCATCAGTAATCTACCCAATTATATTGCCTTTTCCACCATAGATCACCCGTCGCCAACGCTGGTCGGCGGACTACTTGGTATCTTACCGTGGCTGTGGTTGCCGGAGTAATCTGGCAGTACTGCCAGATTAGTTACTGGAATTGACACATATCACTAATCATCTTCAAGTTGGTTACCGAAGTATTCTAGTTGATTACTACATTTATTGCACTAATTTATTCTCGGAATCAACAGAAAAACACACAAAAAAGAAAAAGAAAAAGCAAATTACTCAATTAAATCATCGTAATAAATTTTTTTTTCACTGGAAATTCCACTTTTGGAGGTCTTCGCTAACATACAATGCTTGCTTAGCTGTTTAAGATCCTCATCGATAGCATAAGAGAAGAATATATTATTGTTGACATACCTAAAGCTAGAACACCCAAGGCAACAAAACGTTAAGCCAACAAATATGAAACATACTGCAAATATTGTGAGCATTAAAACAATAAACAACAATATCACACAAGCAAAGAGATGAACGGAAACACATACAATCATTAATAAATTATTACATAAAATAATAAAAAAAATATTACAATGTTCTATATACACCAAAGGCATGTTTCACTCTCATCCAATCTAAACATTTAGGAGAAGAAACGTCCAGACACAATTGCATTTAAATAATGACGAAAACCAATCAACTGTCAATACTTGTGGACGTTTAGTTCATAGATTCAAAATCATGATTTAAAACTATTCTCGATTTACGTATATTTTTTTATGAGAGAAAACACTAGAGTGAATTACGAATCATGTCATGAATCCACCAACCAAACACATATTTAATTATTATATTTCTTTCTTCTAATCCAGAAAATTAATGACTCATCGAAAGTAAAGAGGGATCGAAGCCCGACTAGATCTAACCATAAACTTGCTCCAAACAATAACTTACTTAATGTATAGCTAGATATTGTGGTTTGAACTTGGAAAAATAATAGAGGGACTACAGAATATTAAGAGGGTGGACCCTACTTACGAGTCTCACGTATACTCTCCATCAATGTATCGTATGAACATCATTGATTATTTTTTTAGCATTTGTTCTTGAAACTTCGTCACCAAGGTGTTCACTTTGAATTAAAAAGAAAATAATACCATACTCCATACTCCATACTATTAAATTTAACCACCTAATAGAAATATGTATATATATAAGATACAAGTAAAATATTCATCCTAGAGGACGTCCTAAACCTAAACTCAATTAACAATTAGTAGTTGTCATTTGTCAATAGGTCTAGTGAATTAATGCGTGGTGGCATTTGAGGTGGCAATTACAAAGAAACCTCAA